>PVKN010024175.1:0-14540 GCA_004027915.1 Capromys pilorides
CTCCTGGTGTGGCCCCCTCCAGTCAGGGGCACAGCGCGCCACCCCTGTGTGGGGTGGCACAGCCTGGGGAAACTCACATTCTGCTTTGGCACAGATGAGGCAGGCGGTGGTGCAGTTGAAGAAGTTCAGGATCCCAGCCACAGCCACGCTGATGTCGGTGTTGCTGGGGTGCAGGTTCAGGGTGGTGAATCTCTGGAACTGGAACTTGACAAACTCCTCTGGGGCCACTTTGAAGTGAGGCACCTGGCAGAAGGGACAGAAATGGGCAGCAAGAGGGATCCAAGAGAGTAAGAAGGGAGCAGAGCGGGGAAGCCAGGCTGTGGGGGCTGCAGGGCCCTGTCCTGGTCCAGGGTCCTGGGCCTGGTCCATGCAAGGAAGACACAGTCGTGTCTGCCACAGGTCCCAGGATGGGTCAACGCCAGGCCAGAGACCTGTGTGAATGCCATGTGGATCTCAGCGCCAGGTTTGTGGCCCAGAAAAGGCAAAAGAAGAGGTGCTTATTCTCAGAGGAAGTGGCTGGTGCTAGGCAGGGAGACAAACGGCCCTTGAAGGCGTCCACCCCAGACTGTTTTATTTGTAGTTCATAAATCAGAGCAGAGATGGCAGGAAGAGAAAAACACTACCCTGGGGACCAAAGGAGGAGCCCCTCGGTCCAGCACCGGCAACAGGTGTATGAACCAGCTCCCGGCAAAGCACCTGGGTGAATGCCAGGACTGGGCTGGATGTGTGTGCAGGGAACCATGGCAGATGCTCCTGTGGGGAGGGGAGGGGAGCTGTGCAGCCGGAGAAGCCATCAAGAGCACGGCTGAGGGTGCCAGGTAAATAAACACCTGCTCCAGCTGCATTATGGCAGTGTCAGCTTCCCTTGGCCTCTATTTACTGATGTTTCCAAGAGGCACTGCCCTGCCTTCCGCCTCTCTTCTCTGGGGAGGAGATATTAACAGGCTGCCAGGGCTGCTTTATTGGCGGCTTAGGCTATTTGGTAGGTAATGGGAAAGTTAAAATGTAATAAGCTGCCATCCACCTTGATTTTATTCCGCCACTCTCAGAATAGCAGCCAGGTACTCGGCCAGGACAAAGCCGAGGCTGAGTGTGATGTGTTGCTGATGCGAAGCCAAGGGAGATAGAAGGTAGATGGAAGAAGAACCCGCGGGTGGTGAGTGACTTGGCTTCTAGAACAGATTATTCAGAAATGATTACAGGAGTTTTCTTTGTCTGGCCTGGCCTAGATCTTATGTTGCCAGGAGCCTGGGAAGATGTTGTGATAGTTTCTGTAGGATTCTAGTTATTCGTCCTTTTAAATTTTGGGTGAAGCCAGTCAGAGACCAAAGCTCTTTTAAAGCCAAGGATGGAAGAGAGTAAAGATTTAGCAAATCCCAGGAAGAAAATTATTGAATTCAAGTGAGATTAACCCTTGAACTGCAGAGAGAGCACAACCACAGTTTTTCCAGCAGAGACAACCAAGTGCAGAATTGAGGAGAACTCGGCGTGCTGTTTGAACGGTGGCTCTGCACAGTGAAGCTGACCAGGCACGAGCCATAAAGGGTGTTTCTTTTTGCTTGCACCCTGAATCTCATACAATCAGTCCAAAATGATGAACAAATGCCCTTGAAAGGAAAAGGGGTCACAAAAGGGCAAGGGGGAGGGCGAGGCCAGGCAGGACAGGTGCGGGCAGGCCCCATGTAGACATCTGAGCACCTTTGGCTCTGGTTCCCCCTCTGCGGATTCCATCAGCAGCTAAGCCCAGAGAGCCCTGCCCACCAACACCGCCAACAGTGGGGGCCCATGGAGATTCCTGAGAGCCAGCCATGAGTTGGAGGGGGTGCCCTTTAGGAAAGTGAAGGACATGTGGCTTTTGAAGTGCCCACACTTGGGATTTACCTCCTGGACAAATCACTTAGTCTGTCTGCATATACTACATTAGGGAGAAGACAACCACTGGGGGGGTGGTCTTAGAGCTTTGGGTAGATAAAGTGAGATCTCATGTGTGAAGGACGCACTAGCCTAGGACCTAGCATGTACTAAGTGCTTGGCGATGCCTTTCCTCTTGTCCTCCCACCCCCTCTCCAAACAGCAATTCCTATAAAGCTCTGGGAGCTGGATGTGCAGGGGAGGGGGTGGGGCTCTCTGAGAAGGGATGCTGGGGGAGGGGGCATCTCAGCACCAGGCCACTGGGAAAGCTGCGGGGGAACAAGTCAGCTGTTTGGCCAGCCCAGGCAGGGACAGGTCACCCCCTTCTGCCAATTCTCTCTTTTGGGCAAAGATCAATCCATAATCAATTTACAATTTTAAATGCATCCTGGGATGTCATCGTGGAGGGGTGGAGGGGGGCAGTGAGGCAGAAAGCAGCCAGCCACAGAGCTGCAGAGAGATGTTATGAGCATTCAAAGGACAGACTCCTTGGTGAGAACTCCGTTGCTTTTCCCTGAAGCTGGGGATCAATGTAAGGCAGTTCAGCCTCATAAAATATTAACGGAAATGCATAATCTGAACGAGAGGAAGAGTTGCTCTGCAAGGAACATGACCAGACAAGGGAGGGGCAACTGTCTGCCTGCTCCCTGGGTGGGCTGGCTGGTTGGTGTAGGGCACAGGGGCGAGCTTAGCTGAACAGGATGACACTGCAAAGCGGGGGCTCAGTCTGTGGCCTGACATGTCAAACAGGCAGGGCTAAGAAATCTGGCTGAAGAGGAAGTGCTAGTCAATCCCAAGAGGAGACCATTGTGGAGCGAATCTGACAAGGAAGACAAGAAGAGATAAACAAGAAAGCACAGTGTGCAGGGAGGGACACAGGAGTCAAGATGGGACCCAAACTCCTGGCGACTTCACTTGGTCAAGATCAGAGCTCCTGCTGCCACAATGGCCAAGACGCAAGGTGGCCCCTGGGACAACTTAGGTTGTCCCAAGCCTGGGAGATACTGGAAGAGACTGTGGTAGGATGAAAACTGCTCAGGAGCCCCCGAAGGTTGGGAGTCGTCTTCAGTAATGGCAAGAAAGCTCTGGGGCCTCTGTGGAGTGGAGCAGGACCAACCGTGGGTCAGGACCGCAAAGCAGTGGAGTGAGACATACCAAAGCTGAGAGGAGCTCACGAAAGCGGGAGGGTAGATACTTGAAGCCACAGGGGCTCGCAAGGCTGCAGACTACATGAGAGAGAGGGGACACTGAGGCACGGCTTCCAGGAGGACACGGGATGGGCAGAAGCCAGTCTGCAGCTCCCGCCTCTTCAGGGGTAGCTAGCTGAGGATGGGTTGGCCTGTCCAGCAGTGGTTTCTTCTCTATTTCCAGAGACCCTCCTAAAACTTCTGAACCCTTAGTCCTCTAAGGAGAACGCAAGGTGATGGTCCTTCCCCAGGCTCTTCCCTGGCCTCCCCTCAGCTCTGAACTTTCTGTATCTTAACCACCAAGCTGCACCTGCCATGTACAGACCTGACTAAAATGCTCCTGGGGCACAGATGGGCCAAGGGGCCACTGGTCGATGGCTTCCCAGGGACATAGCAACAGAAGGCCTGATGGATTTCAAGAAGGGCTAGAAAGTTCCGACTTCTCCAGAAAAGAAAAGGGGAAGAGTGGACAGAGGCTATTGTTCCAAAACTTGCCCCTATATATTTTTTTTTTCACTGAACTGAACTAGAAGACATGGCTTCCACATTCTGGGACTAGGGAAACTCCAGTCTGAGATTATCCCTGTAGAATAACCTCCTACCTGGAGGAGTATATACTGGAATTGGCAAATGAGGAAAAAAGCAAAATAAAACCCTGAAAAATTATAAAAACAGGCCTTCAAACTTTATCTTTGCACGAAACATACCAATGCCTTCCTCCTGTGTATGAGCAGGTGTTATGGAGCTGTCTACATGGGCTGAAACCCAAGGCTCTGCCCTCTGCCCTCTTGGGCCCCCTCAAACTCCCTCCCTGCCACCACCATGAGGCCACTGGAGACACCTCTGTGGACCCTAATACTCATGGATCCAGCTTAAATAACTGAACTGTCAACATCTCCCGAGACCCCTCCACCCTTGTGGCTTGAAGACAAGCAAGGACCCAGCCAAGGGCACCTCTCATCTGTACTGGTGTCATTAGTGGCGCCACGCAGCACCCCAACAGACCCCTCCAGCCCTTAAAAGCCCACGCTGTTCTTGCGCTCGGCCTGCAGCTGTTCTAACAACCTGGCCAGTACTCACCTCCTTCTCCCCACAGATGTTGCTGATGATGGAGCTGGAGGCAGGGCTGGACGACGGTCCCAGGACAGCAACTACTCCCTTGGGGAGGATCTGACACACTGCAGCCAGGGCAGGAAAAGAAACACAGTACACGTAAGGTAGGAGCTCGGACCAGCAGCCCCGCCTGGGCCCTAGGGCCTTGGCTTTGTTCTCATCCGCTGCTCCTCACTTTCTCTCCACCCCCACCCCTTCCAGTCCTTCTAAACCCAGTGCCTGCCCTTCTCTCCCTGGAGTACCGGGCTTTGGGACAGTTTGATTGGAGTTTATGGACAGTATTAAATGAGGAAATGACCCGGGTTATGACAACATACGGCCACAGGCAACAGCATGTGTAAGTCATCTGGGCTGTCACCAAGGACAGAGGCTCATGGAAGGAGCCTGCAGCTTCCTCCCTAGCCTGATGGGCAGTGGGCTAGGGAGGCCCAGACATCCTCGCTGCGGGGGTGAAAAGGGCTGGCTCCCAGAACATTGGTCCAGCCTTCAGCCTCCTGCCACCTCCAGGTAAAAGGCTAACTGGGAGTGAGACAGGCTGGTGAGCATGCTGCAGACCAAGAGGAGAAAGGCAGGCTGAAAGCCAAAGGAAGCAGGACAGAGGAGAAGAAAAAAGGAGGCAGAAGATAAAGAACGAGGCGCAGAGATGGGGCAGCTACAAAAGCCCTTGTCTGCCTCACCCACAGCCTTCCAGGACCATCCTGACCACCCACAGGTCCATCACCTTGTTCTTCCTCAGCTGGGAGGCTGCCCTTTCCCCTACTCTGGACACTCAGCTGTCAAGGGTCATCTGACCTGAGGCCTTCTCAGACCTCCTGGGCTCTAAGGTGGGAACTCCTCCTCCTGGGGCTACCAAGATCCTCAGTTTGTACATCTGTTCTAAAACACATGTAACTCATGTGTCGCTCAGTTTTACTACTGTTCAAATCCTTTCCAGGAAAGAGGAGAGCCACAGTTATCTCCAAACTGTCATTTCTTATTTCCTTGGGGTGCAATGTTTTCCAGACATTAGGTGTCCAGACCACATTTGTTGAATGAATGCATGAATAATGGGACAGGTGGTCAGAAAAGGAGGAAAGGATAGATTTTTAGAGCCTTTGTGTGTGTGTGTGTGTGTGTGTGTGTGTGTGTGTGTGTGTGTGTGCGCGTGCGTGCGTGCGTGCGTGCGCGCGCCCGCGCATGCGCACGCGCGCACACGCACACAGGGTCTCACTACACAGCTTAGACTTGCAGTGATTCTCCTGTTTTCTACCTCGCTAGTGCTGGGATTACAGGCGTGCACCACCACGCCTACACTTAAGATTTTTAAATGCCACAGGTTGGAAAGGAGAGACAGGAGGGAAATGCGAAACACCAGGAAAGTGGACAAGAGCTCACTCTCGGCACACACGTGTGGACCTAGTGCCACCGCACTGCCGCTCAGGGCACACAAGGCTCCCACTGCACATCGTGCTGTGTGGCTGCAAAATCCAACGTGCGATCCAAGCGCTTTCCCCTACATTCACCGTAGAGCCAGGTGGAACCATTTCCCAGGCCAGGAGACTTCGTGTCAGCAATGAGCACATCGGGAGGCGGCTACAGAGTCACACCTGCAGCCTGACACCTTCTCTAGTGGCAGTCCTAACCACTGGCCCGCATGGCCACAGGATTACCTGAGCAGGACACAGGTGGCACGAGAGTTGCCAATGCCAGAGATCAAATCCCAGAACTGCGATTTACCATATGAACTGCAGATCTGTGAGGGCGTCTCTTAGCTGTGGCACAGCCAGGCCCTCCCCACATCTTAAATCTCAGCTGACTGAGAGGACAGGGACAAAGGGCGTCGCAGAGGGTCTCACCAGCACTAAGAGTCAGAGACATTCCCAGGGCAGAGGACAGGATGCCCACAGATGGTCTGCAAAGTGCAAGCTGCTTCCACAGGAGTGACCCCATGACAGCAGCAAGTTTCATTACTTACTCTTTCAATGCTGTACCCCATCCCACCCCTGCAGCAGCACCCCATTACATTCCTCCTGATTTTACTAATAAGCAAGCGATACCCTAGAAATATCACTGCCTGCCTCAGGTGACACAGCTACTCAAGGTCACGGCCAGTGCTTGGGTCCAAGCCTCCTGACCCCCACCCCTCAGCCCAGCCTCTCATAGACTATTTTTGTCAACACGGCTCCCCGCAGCCCTCCTTCACTCAGCTACGCTCGGGGTCTCCCTGGCTACCTACCTCTGCTGAAGCTGCGCTGTCTAAGGTCACCGTGACCCACCACTGGTCCTTGTGTCTTCCTACAGCATTTGATGTTGCTGATTGCATTGTTCTTTAAATTCTACAGCACCCTCAGTCCTGACCCTCGTCTAATTCTCTTATATTTTTCTCTGCTGACTCTTCCTTCTCCTGCCTGCTAAATTCAGGTTTTACCTAGTCCTCCTCCTCTCCTAGGTGAGATCACCTCTGTCGCACCTCTGCCCGGGTGACCCTGCACACAGACCTGTGTGTTGGGTTACAAAGTGCTGTTCCAACCAGCTGCCCGCCAGGGGTGCCCACAGGCAGGTGCGACGTCCCCACAGCCCCACAGTACAGTAGCCATCAGAGGAGGGCTCCAATCCTGAGATGCCTACATTTGCGCCTCAGCACCCTTCCTTGCTAACCATGAGAATGTGAGGCTGCGACTGAGCCTCCTGGGCCTGTTCTCTCACCTGCAACAAGTCCCCAACAGCACCTCTCTCATAGGGATGGCATGAGGATTAAAATGAGTTCCTATAAACAAGTGCTAAGAATCTATCTCACGTGGTGCTTCTTCTACAGCCCCCTTACTACTCCTGCTCCACTGTATTTGCTGTGTCTCACACTCTAATTTGAATTTCTGTAAGGAAGGTTCATTTTTACCCCTACTTTGTGGAGAAACTAAGAGAACACGTGAGTCACTGGTTCAAACTTGCACTAGTAATATATGGTAGAACTGCATTTGGCCACGAAGATCGACCTGTACCCAGATCCATGCCTTTACCCACTCAACTTGACTCCCCTTGGCTTCCCAAGGTCAAAGCCCTGGTGGCACCTGCCCCACGCATTCACTGCTGAGCCAGGGGAAAGACTCGCCCGCCTCAGCCGTTCCTGTCCTGCCCCCTTCCTGCTCCGAGGCCCTGTCATGTCAGCCCCTTTTCCATCTGTCTTACCAAGGCGTCTCACTCTGTCTCCAGGATTCTCCTCCTCCAATCCTTTCTCCAGTCTGTGAGGCAAATTACAATCCTGAAATACTGACCTGCGTGTGTCTCTACCGCAGAGAGCTTGTCTAATTTATCTCAGTGACGTCCCTTCTGAGCATAGGGCTCTACCCTGAGTGACGTGGCCGGCAAATTGCTATGTAGCTACACTGAAGCCTCATATTGCTGCCACAGGATGCTGAAAGTGAGCAAATGTCTAGTCCTAAGAGAACAGGTACATTGCATGTGGGCCATATGCCCAAATGGAATATTCCTTAGGCATTTAAAATGCTGAGGAGTAGTTTGTAATAGCATTAAAATATTTATGTAATAGTACTAAGACAAAAACCCGGCTATAAAACTACATGTGCATGTATGTGAAGGCTAAAGCCAGGCAAATACAGGAAACAGTGATGCTCTGAGGGATGACTGGAAGGAGACTCGATTAGAGCAGCCCTCACTAAGGGCTAATGACAGCCCATCTGCAGTGCTTTCCAGGAATTGGCTTCATTCTAAAAACCCAGTGATGAAATAGGTGCTGTTCCAGCCATCCTCACTTCACAGGCACAAACACAAGGCGAAAAGCAGAAGAACAGAGTGAAGATTCAGCCACCCAGGCCTGGGCCTCAGGGACGCCACCCACAGCTTCCTGTGGAGAATGGCAATTCTGCGGCCCGTCCCCGAGACTGCCGTGGCCACCAGGAGGCTGAGTGATTTCTTTCTTCTTCTTTTCACAATTTTTTTTCCATTACTTTCAATAATGAGCACGTATTCCCTTCATCGCATAAGACATGCCGTGTCATAGCAACAAGACCGGCTACTAAGGCACAAGCCCAGCTGGGTCTGGTCTCCCCTAACCCTGCTCTCTCCCTACTTTACTACAATGGTGCCACCGCCCGGGTCACACCTAGAACACGCTCCCTACCACCTGGCCATTTCCAGGTGGTTATCTCTGACTAGACCAGGGTTATCCTGCTGCCCAGGGTCTGTAGGGGCCCCCAGGGTGAGGATGCTATAAGCGTGGGGGTTGGATGATACCATCATTTTCTCCAGCCCCCAGCTGCAATGTGGAACCTCCTTGCACTTTGGATGCAGGCAATAAGCGACAGCACATTAACAGTATCTGCAGCTCTGCCACCAACAGAAGTCACAGATGTTTTTCCATCACATTACAGAGCTGTAGATATCTTGACATGTCATTTATATTCTTTCTACTTTAGAATTATTCTAGTAGTGAGACCCAGTGCTGGGACTAACTATGTGATATGTTGATAAAGAAGCTCAGATATTTATATACCAATATTGAAACAGTTTAGCTCTATTTTCATTTAATTGGTTTCCACCATCATTTAACTCATTTTATATTATCCTGTCTGAAATATTTCTCTAAGCAGTGGCCCTACCATTGGTGTCCTTGCATTTCTGCCTACCAAACTCCTATTTATCCTCCAGTGCCCAGGTCAGATCTTGGCCCTAGCTGGGAAGACATCTCCTATTTGGAGTCAGCAGCCTTGAAAAGACAGAGAAATCTCCTTATTCTCTGATTTCCTAGTCAGCTGCTACTCAACACAAGCTCATGACATTGGCTCTCAAGAGAGGAAAGTTTCTCCTCAAAATGAATTCAAGTTCATTTGGTAGCAAAACATCTAACAGACAGAGGTATTGCTGTTCATCAGTTAAGCATATCTAATCCAAAAATCTAAAATCTAAAATGCTCTGAAGGGCTGGGGAGATAGCTCTGTGGCTATCTGCGCAAGTGCCTGCCTGGCAAGTGCAAGGTTCTGAGTTCAAACCCCAGTCCCGCAAAAAATAAAAAATAAATTAAATAAATGAAATAAAATGCTCTGAAATATGAATTTTTTGGCACTGACATAATGTTCAAAATGTTTTAGATTTGGGGTCTTTTCAGGTTTCAGAGTTTTGCATTAGTAATGTTTAACCAGTAAAGTCTATGCAAATATTTAAAAAAAACCTCTGAAATTATAAGCATACTGCTTATCCTCAGCATTTCAGATAAATGACAACCAGTCTGTACAACGTGTGAATATAAGAATATGAGCATGCTTGTTTGAGATATTACTCAGTACATGGTACAGGAACTGCATGATCTTTCCAACATCTCCACACTTCCGTATTCTAAACACAGGAGCCCTAGGGATTTACAGACCTGTGGCTGCCCTTCAGGGCTCCTCTCACACACGTCCGCATGTGCGCCTTCCTCTCTGGGTGACAGGATTATAGTGACCTGTTAATGCCAATGGCTGATCAGATGTTTGCACAACTGAAATGACATGGTCCAAAATGCACCCAGTGACACTGAATGATCCTCTAGCAGCAGCCATGGCCCAGGGCTGGCCCAGGATCTGGGAAGTGGTCTTCTGTTCTGTGAAGGGGCTCAGTCCAGAGCTCCCCGAGAGCCTGACTCCACAGGCCCAGGCCACCTGAGGGAAGACTGAGCATTCTGTGGAGGGATGGCAGGAAAGGGAGACTGCTTTCCCTCTGCCTTCTGGGGAGCAAGGAAGAGAGGGAACAGGGAGACAGGAGTAGCACCTCAGTTCTCCAGCCCGCAGAGGAGTCCGAAGGCAGCCGTTGAGCAGCTGCTGGAGTAACAGACCTTGGTGGGGTGCTGCACAGCAAAACAGAGTCCTCCCCTGAGTCCACACAGGTCCCTCCCCCAGGCAAGAGCAGTGCAGGGAAGTGAAAGGGCTGGCTGTGAGGAAGTGGTGCACAGGGTTGTTGACCGCAGCCTCTCTGGGGAAGGGCCTCCTGGACGGGGTGAGGAGGGTGGGTCCACACTGACAGGTTGGCGCTGGATGAGCCCCCTCAGCCGCTCTCTGAGCCCAGGTACTAAACAATCCTGGCTTAACAGGGCTGCCAGAGAGACAGAGCAGAGAGCTAGGAGAACCTGGAGATACAAAGACACTCTTCCTGAGCTGAAGCCCAGGTGGAGCAGGAGGGCAGCTCCCTCTTTGTGCCTGGTTAAGCCGCCAACCAAGCAGACAGGGACACTCTGAGCACTTCAGACAAGGCACACAGAGCCTCAACCCCACTCGTCTCTCCTGCCAAAGCCCCAGAGTGTCTTCCATTCTGAGTTCTCTGTGGGCACACAGGGGGCTGAATGGTTTGGACCTGCTGTCCCCAAGACAAGGAGAGGAGGCGTCTTGGGTCTCTCTACCATGACGCCCACCACGAAACCTTCATGGTCAGAGCTCCTAAAGGTCTCAAGGGACTTGAAACTGCTACTTCACCTTTACCAATAACATGCTGTGCCGAGCCCCAGCCTGGTCCGAAACCCCTGCGTGAGGAGCAATGCCACCTACTGGAGCTTTCCCCACACCAGGGACAGGCTGGTAGCACACAACTATGAGTCTCTACGATGTCCTCAGACAGAGGCCTTGCAGTGCCTGTTCTACCACTGATCATGGAAAACCCAGTGAGAGCTGGCATCACGCCTGGCCCTGCCCTACGTCACAAGCATCCCTCTTCGCCCTCACAATAATCTCATGAAATCAGAACTCCAGCCCCTCCCACTCTGGCGGGATTTTAATTATTCCTGACAGGGGTCTGGAGGCATGAGGCATAGCGCCACAGCGCTGTTAGTGTAATGGATAAAATCCTGCTACATCCGACTCCTCCCCGAGAGTGGACACTGGTCTCTACTGCCCACCAGTGCTGGCCTCCCTTCTGCCCCAGGTAAACTCCCTCACTGCGATGCCCGTGTGCCCTGACACCTACACAAAACTCTACTGCCCAGGCTCAAGCCTTTGCTCATGCTCTCATCCCACCTGCCTGGATGTTTCCTTTCTACTTTCTACACTTACAGAAAATGCCAACAGCTGGCCCGGACCCCCTCCCCTGTGTACCTGGCCTCTGTTCCAGCCTGATGTTTTGTCTCAATCACTCCCTGGTATAGCAAAGGGGATCTACGTAGGGCTTAGGTCACTTTACAGATGTGTGGATCTCAGCTTCTTCCTGGAAGACAGTATGAGGCCTAGTTGCCTCATGTGTACAGCTAGGGCACTGGACTGGAGGATTTCTAGGCTCTGCAGCTCGATGCATTTTCGAGCCTGCACTGTGCATCCATGACGTGGGTAATGGAGAGGAGAGCGAGCAATGCTTGTTGAATGACTCATCACCATTTCATTACTTATATGCATTTCTCTCCTGGCTTCTCAGTTTCTCTTTCCTTGTGCTGATCTCAATTTGCTCTCTCAAGCTGATGGAAGGATGCTGGCCCTCACCTATGAGAGGCAGCTCCAGACTCCTGGACTCAACCCCACGGAGCCGCCAAGGAGCTTGGGAGCTCGTGCAGGAAGAGAAAGTCACACGCTGTGCTCCAAGCCAGGCACACTGGAGCTCAAGTAGGCCCTGTCATTCGTGAGCCTCTGGGCTTCTAGGAGAGGCGCTGGGGACCACTGATGGCATGCTCGGCTCACAGAGACAAACCAAGGAGGCGAGGAAGAAGTTTTGCTAGGGAGGTCCCTGCTTACAGCTAGCGCTGCAGTAAATTAGACAGCAAACCGTCTCTGGCAGCAGCAGGGATGGTGCCTCAGGGTATCTGGGTGGTAAAGGGGTGACGTTTAGTTAAGCTCTAATACAGTCACCGCAGGAAACACAGTGATCTGTGGAGCTCTGCTCTGCCTGGTGGGAAGCTCCCTGCAAAGAGAAAGGCTGTGATGGAGACGAGATATGGAAGAGAGGGAGGAAAGCTCCGCTGGGAGGGGAGCTGACCTCACAGGTCCTGGCCAGCCCTTTTATTTAAGATCTGTGGGCTGTGCAGGGGAGCCAGGGAGGGATCAAACATCTAGAAGCCTGAGGCAGTAATGGTGAGAGGGCAGAGGTTGGGGGAGACCCAATGGGTCAGAGGAAGCTTTACAGTAACCCTCACTTTAACTAAACCCACTGTATGAAAAATCAGTCTATTTGAACCCAATAGGATAGGGGGAAGGTGATTTCTACTGCCATCTTTCAAGCTCCCAGGTCGGCCGGTAATTAATACCCCATATGATGCTTTCTCACTAAGCCTCATCTTCAAACATCACACAAGGTGCATCCTAGATTCCAGCATCTTTACCTTCTTTAAACTTCATCATCTCTAATTCTCAAAATAGCCACTGCTTCCCTGGACTGACTTGCCCACCCCAAAAAGTGACTCATTAAGTGGGACGTGGGCTGAACTTTGGAATCCCTCCTACTACAGAAAGCGAGGCCTTGCTGTGCCCTGCTGGGCTGCTACTGCGCCAGCTCCAGTCAGAGTTTCTGCATGCCACAGCCATAAACATTATCCCTGAGGTTTCTCTCATTCCCTTGACGCAAATTCCCTGGCCACAGGGTGACAGGTGTGAACTCAGGGGAGTTGTTCGGTGTTGTGGAGTCACATACACATTTTTAAATCAGTGATGCAAACTGGCCTTGACCCTCTAGCCCAGGGAAAAGAGTCGGTGATACTGAATGGCAGCTGGCTTGGGGGAGCCCAGCACCATAATCTCTGAAGCTCAAAGCTGTCAGATGCATCAGGCCCAGATAACTAGGAAGTAAAGGGGAATAGCCAATCAGGACAGCTGCTGATGTTCCGAACCCACCTGAGAAGAGCCTGGAAACAGTGCTGCCTCGTGGTTAGGGCCTATCTCTGAAACAGGGGAAGGAGGCCAAGAGACAGCCTGCTCAGCTATGAGAAGAAAGCAAAGCCAACAAAAAGCTGCCCCTGTCACTTACTGTCACCTGTACGGATGGTGGGAATGGCTTCGCCCACTATCTGGTAGCGTAGTCTGAACGACCCCATAAAGTGATATTACCATCATTCTTGTTTTACAGATGAGGAAACTAAAACATAAAATGGTGAAGCAGCCTGTCCACGTTACATAGCTAATCAACAGCACAAACAGAACACAACGCCAGTTGGTCTGATTCTAAAACCCGTGATCCTAATTTTTATACCACACAGACAGCTCAAAGGAGGAACCACAGAGCTTCCAATCCTCTTGCACCCAGGCATGAGGTCCCTTTTCTGTGTTCCTTTCCCTATTTCCTCCACTGATATCCAGTCCCTAGCCCTTGATTTAGCCAACAGGACTGACCTACCATCCATCTATCATGTTCTTACTTTGGGACACATGGAACCTGTGTATGAACTGCTGAGGTGATATTTAAAACTCACCGTGGGACAGCATTCTGGCTGTCCACAGCACAAAGGCCTTTGGGGTAGAAAGACCCAGAAGCTTCATTTTCTAACAAATTTAATCATGTCTACAATACACTGAGATGTAAAAGCTGAATGAGGGCTTCTTGCTAATAAAATATCTGGCACCTAAAGAAGGGCATTACAAAGATACCCAAAGCTCTGAATAAAGATATCAATTTCCTTTACTCCTAATTCACCTGGCTTAATATTTTCTGTGTATTGACTTCACGAAGCAGGCTGCCTGGGTCACTGGGAGTGAAAATTTCCATCTGCTAAAGGATGCCATCCACAGCAGGCAAATCTGCACTTTTGGTCCTGCCAGGGAAGCCGATAGGCGGGGCTGACAGATTCAGTTCAAATGGACTACAGAACTGTTCAGAACTCTGAGACCTCATCTAAGATCAAAGCAAAGAAATCCTGCAGACAGGGCTAGAAGATCCATTGGAAGTCATTGCTGGTATATCCAATTTCACTTGAAAGATCTTGGGAAATCAAATTTTCCCTTCATTGTACTCCAAATTAACCTCTATGACAAGCAGGACTTCTTTAGCTCTTCCCTGTTGAACTCTTATTCCCTAGATTCAAGCATAGTAACTCAATAAATATTTATTGACTCAATGAGTTCATGATACATGAACAACTCTTTTGCTTCTTATTCCACCATTCCCTGCCTGGAGGCGTTTGTGCTCCCAGCCCTGAGGGCCTCTCCAGCTCTGTTCATCACAGCAGGATCCATTCTCAGTCACAGCTACAGGACCAGAAAGTGGATACTGTCACCAAGGGTAGCCAGTGGACAATATGGTCAGTACTTGTGAAACTGACCACACAGCAAAACGAGCTGGACCCATCAGGTTCTCCATCTCAGGGACCCTGAGTAAGAGGCACTGTGGAAAGCTGTCACTGATGTGTTCCCCACAAAAATCCATCAATGAATAAACAAAGAGTTAATCAGGCCT
>PVKN010024176.1:0-14537 GCA_004027915.1 Capromys pilorides
CAGGACCACCTGGCAGGCTTGGGCTGGAGGGCCTGGGTGGAGATGGGACGAATGGGTGAGATGGAGCCTCAGTCCAGCAAAGCTTTGGGTTCCCTAAGGTCCGGCCAGGTACCAGCCCACTGCAGTGCAGAATATGGTTAGTCCTGAAAGTGTGAGATGACATAACAAAGTTCTGACAGGGCTGTCAGAGCAGAGGGTGTAGGGAGGTGGGAGGAGTCAGCAGCAGTGACATAGGCATGTGCAAGTGACAGGCAGCATCACAGGGTCTTCAGGATGCAACAGGCACCACACACGGGGCTGAGATTCAGGGAAGGACAGGGCACTGGCTGACATGGGCAGCAGAGGGCGTGGAGCTGTTCTGACAAGAATGCTTAGCAAGCGGGTATCAGGTGTCTACTGTCTGCCTGGCACTGAGCTTGCAGTGAGCCTGGGGCTGGGCAGTGGTGGGTCACACTCTTGAGAAAAGTTCAGCTCCCACAGCAAGATGTGAAGTGGGATCCAGGCCCAGGAGGAGGGAGAACCAGAGGGAGCTGAGAGGGGTGCAGGTGGAAATAAACAGGGGCTGGTCTGATAAGGGTGACGAGCTCCCATTGTGCACCTTCTGTATACTTTGTACAGTGCTATGCGTACAGCAGCGAACTCTATGAAGAAGGGACAGTTATTACCTTTGCTGTATAGTTAAGGAAATGGAGCTCTGTGAGGTGAAGGAGTTGTTGGAAGTCTTATGGGGAGCAGGTTTAGCACTGAAATCTGTTTGGCTCCAGAGCCGAGTTCTAAGCCATGATCTGGGCCTCTTTGGTTAATAGGCCCCCTGGGAAAGGACAGAGAGAGCCTGGGAGGGACAGGAGGAGAGACATCAGCCAGAGAAAAACTGTGTTGGGAGGACCCTATGGGGACAGTATGTCCCTCCCATAGGAGAACCCTGCTTCCTTGAGCGGTAGCCAAGCCCATGTTTCTGTGTCCATGGGTCACACAACAGCCATCGTCACCAGTCACCATAGCAATGGCATGATCACAACAGTCTGGGGCTCACATGGGCTCAGGGTACGTGTAACAGTGGTAGGCTCAGGAGTGCAAACACTCACCTTGCCCTGGGGACAATGAACACCTACTTGGTCTTTTTGGTCAAGTTCAGGGTCACCTGCTTTATGGGGTTTCTAGCAGCTCCCCAAGCAGAGTCCAACAGGCCTGGCTGGGAGGTCCCTCAACACCTTCAGGTCCCTGCAGCTGGCATCTCAATGGCACTGGCTTACCCTCTCCCATATGTTCCTTGCCTGGCAGGTGCAGAGCTCTTGGGGGACTCAGGCAAGGATGATGAAGTGCTAAATAAGGCCCTGGTGCCTGAAAGATTGAGTGGCTGTGTACACACACGAGTGAGTGAGCGGGTGCGTGAAGGCTCTGGCCCAGGAGAAGCCCAGGGACCACTGCAGCACCTCCCATCCTCCTGAAGTATTGACATCAAAGGTTGCCAGTCCCAAGGTGACTCACACACTGGCAATTTGGGGACTTGCCATGGCAGCCCATCCCTTGGCCAGCTGCCTCCAGGGCTCTGATTTCCAACAGCAGCAACCAGCACAGCATCAGCCACACTTGAGGGTGCATCCTGGCAAGACTGGCACTGCACACACTGTATGTGCCCTGTTTGTGCCCTGGGCACTCTGAATACTTTTGCCTTAATCCCTCACAGTATTTATTTACCTATAATTTCACTGTACTTAGTTTTTCCCATACAAAAAAGTATGTTTACTTAAAAGGTTTTCAAACGCTAGAGAAAGCGACCAACTTCCTCACCCCACAACTCCATTCCCATTTTAGAGATGAGGAAACTGAGACCTGGGACACTCTAGGTACCACACAGAGGTATTCTGTAAAAGCAGTCTGTAAAAGTTTTTCTGTAAAAACTAGGCTCTATGGTTACCCAGTGTATTAATCAGCTTTCCTGTCACTGAGGCAAAAACACCCAGCACTCACAATGTAAAGGCGAGGTTTAATTTGGCTCATGGTTTGGGGGGCTTCTAGCCATGCTTGTCTGTTGCCAAGGTAGAAACAATATGGTGAAGAGGGTGGTGGGGCAAAACTCCTAACTTCATCACAGCCGG
Organism: Capromys pilorides; assembly: GCA_004027915.1. Lineage (NCBI taxonomy): Eukaryota > Metazoa > Chordata > Mammalia > Rodentia > Capromyidae > Capromys > Capromys pilorides. The sequence goes on from PVKN010024176.1 coordinate 2,100, forward strand.
GAACCAGAACAAGAGGGGAGGGGCCTGGGCCAAAAATCCTCCTTTCCCCAGGTCACAGTAAGCCTCACCTCCCAACATGATACTTTGAGTGGCTGTTTTACATGAAAAGCTTACCAGCAGTTCAGGGGGGAATGGAGGCCCTGGCTCAGTCTTGAGGCACTGAAGCGTTTGGCTACTGGTGGAGACTTTTCTTGTGGGTTGGGCCCTAGCCAAGCAATATCCAGGTGGACTGCATGGTGTGGGATCTGCCTCTTCGCTCAGGGATGGCAAAGAAGGGTAATAATCTTGACACAATCTAAATAGTGTTATCTCAAGTGAACCAGAGGGAAGACTTTGTTTAGGAGGCTTCCTGGGGAGTCTATAAATCCAGGGCTGACAGATCACCTGGGCAGGTGCCTCTGCCACTGGCACCCAGCTCAGGATGGCAGCAGTATAATTACTTCTCTCAGGGTGATTATCTGGAACAAGCTGGTCCATTTTTCTCTTTTATTACCACTACATTTCAGGAAAGTGTCCTCTGCAGACCCTGCTTATCTAAATGTTAGATTTATTGGATGACTCCGCGAGGCCTGGTGGGAAGCCCAGAGTGTGTCCTGCAGTCAGGGGCCTGGGTCCCTGAGCATCTGCTCAGTGGCTTCCTTGGCATGACGTGCAGGTGGCTGGATAGCCAGCCACTCGTAGCCATCATGGCCCCCTTGGTCCCCTTTGCCCTTTCCTTTGCCCTGCAGCCTGGATGGTCCAACGCTAGTGGTGGGAATGGGCTCGGCCTCAGGGCCTGTGCTCTTCATCCTAAGCTACCCTGTTACTAAGAGGGTGGGAGAATCCACTGAGGGCCCCTGTGTGTGAGGGGAGTATTTCTAGAGGCTGGGATGGCACTGGTAGCAAGGGGAGAGAGGGTGGGCCAGTGTCTCTTCTGTACTCTCTCTGCTTCTCCAAGATCTTATTATCGCTTTCTTTCTCAACGTTGACTCTCATACATGGTCCTGCCATTTGCTTAGCTTTGATCTCTCGGAGTGCTCTCATGGGTCACCCCTTAGTTCTGGGATCCCTCAAACTAGTGTGATCCCTTGAATGTTTAGCTAGCTCATTAGACCATTCAGGTAGAGCCCTAGGCACCTATGGTGTTACAGCTTATATCTAGATGTCTCCCTCAAAGCCCCATGAGCTTTGAGAAAGTCACTGGATCATGGGCTCTTGATACTTACTGATGAATTAGTTTACAAATGAGTTTATAGTAAAATGTGATGTGGGGAGGCAGAGCCTGATTGGAGGAAGTGGGTCCCTGGAGGCGTGGCCTGGAAGGGTCTCTGCTTCCCTGGCTCCTCCCTTCACTCTACTTCCCTGCTGCCATGCTGTGAGCAGCTCCTCCCACACTCGACTCCTGTGCCATACCATTCTGCCTTAGAGCCAGCTGACTATGGACTGAGAGCCCAAATTAGTCTTTCCTCCCTGAAGATGCCGGTGTTGGGTATTTTGTCCTAGCAACAAAGAAAATGGTAAAACACGTGGTAATTGTTGGTTCATTCACTCATGCAATAATGGTTGGGTGCTCACTGTGAGACAGATACTGTTTTGGTGCTGGGGATCCAGTAATAAGCATCAGATATGGTTCTTGCCCTTCTGGAGTTTAGCTTGTAGTGAGAGCAGACAATATAAAATATCAGTCATAAATGCTTATAGCATATGTATAGCTATAGTCAGTGGTCCAAGAAGGCTTTTTTTTTTTTTTTTGAGGGAGTAATAATAGCAGTTTCTTGGATAAGGAGGGTAAGAAAAGCATTCTAGGTAAAAATCATAGCATGAACAAAGGCCCTGGGGTGACAGGTCAGCATGACCAGGAAGTATGATTGGTGGAAATAAGGTGGGGTGAGGGTGCAGCAAGCTTGGGCCCAGGAGGAGCTCTGCCTCTCCATCACAGGTTGCAGAAATCCTGAAGGCCACGGAACAGAGAAATTTGGGTTCCATAGTCAGGTAATCTCCCAGATCCTCCTCCACTTTTAAGGGAATCCTGGGCTATTGGGATTCTTGTGGTCCCTACTGAAGATGTTGCTGTCACCTGAGATGGGGATGGTGTGCTTTCTCAGTTTGCTTTGTTCCCTGGGATCCCACACAACTGGATTAGGGTAAGCTGGAGCCAAATGTGCAGCAGCCTGTAGACCAAGAAAGAGACTCCGGAGCAGAGCACTGGCTGCGGCAGTGAACTCAGTTCCAGCCCCTAGTGTTCAAAGCCTGAGCACTAGTCAGCAGAAGAGCCTTCCCACCCCTCCCTGCTTGGCTGCTGCTGCGACCCCCACGTGGGTGGAAATAGTCCCCATTAGCTCTGCTGACCTTGCACTTGTCTCTCAGCCCCGTGTAAGCTCCTCTCCAGGTTCAGCTTGGCATACAGAGAAGATCAATGTGCAGGGCACGATGAGATGAAGGCTTTCTCTTTTGGGAAACTGCTCACTCCCATTCCAGGAAGCCCAGGATGCGCTCTCTCAGGAGCCTGGCAGCCACTCTGTCTGCTTCCTGTACCTTCTGCCTGTCCCCTGAGTGCTGCTGAGCTGAGGTTACGGCAGGCATCTCTGCTGCTCCTGCTGGGCCAAGAGAAGCCCATCCTGCCTCTCTCTCTCCCCGGGCTGGGATGCGCTCAGGCTGTCTTCACGGTGAGCTGATGGGCAGGGCAACGCCAACTCTCGCCTTCTCTCTGGGTCCCCACTGTCTCTTCAAAGATGAGCTTCTCCTCCCTCTTCAAAACAGTGTCCAGAAGTTTCTGCCCTAATTTCCATCTCATTTGCTCTTCTTTGAGGGATGAGAAGGACTCATTTGACAAGTGAATTTAATTAACATTGTCATTTGGTGATCCATGCAGTTAAATTTTGTTTGATTTGCAGCATGGTCTACACTCTGTCTATAAAACATGATTTTTTTGTGTTTATTTTTATTTTTCTAGTGCTGTTGTGGAACCTCTGTTTCTCTCTGCATACAGCTCAGAGCTCCGGAGCATCTGCTGAACACTGCAGGTCATGAGATTGACATCATGACTGCTACCACTGCAGCTCTTTAAGGGCCTTGCCTCTGAGGCACTTGGTCCAGCTGGCACTTTATCACAGCCCCACCAGGGCTGAGGGCTTGACTAATTGTGACTCAGTGTGCACCACGAATGACTGGCACCCCACTTCCTAGGAGGAAGGAGCTCAGTGCTCTGTGACAAAACTGATGTCAAGACACTGTCCTTGATGGTCTGACCCTGAAATTGTTCCTGCTGTCCATTCTGAGTCAGGAGCCTCCAATCAGGAGATGGAAACTACACCAGCCCTTGAAATAGGAAAAATAGGATTGCAGGAAGTTTTTAAACTATTAAACTACTAAAAGACTATAGATTATTAAGGCTTCCAGAAGTAGCACACATGGAAAACTTCTCTTACCTCTAGAGCTAAGAGGAGTGAGAGGAAAAGAGATGAGAACTCGGAAGAGACCTGCACAGCAGCCCCCTACCACTGAGGCCCAAGTTCGAATTTCTTTGGGAGCTCTGTGTAAAGCAGCACTGTGCAGACCCATTTTATAGACCAGCAAATCAAGCTTTGGGTGGACTAAGCCATTTGCTTGCGTCACTAGTTTGGGAGCTGGGATTTGGACACCTCATCAATGCCTTTACCCCTGCCAGCAACGTGAGGGCCACAGCAGTGATCTGCACTGAATCAGCACTGAAGTGTGCCACGTGCACCTCCCAGTGCCTTGAAGCCTCAGCCACGTCACCCTGCCCTGCAGGCAGCTGTTACGATGATCCCCGCCGACATTCAGAGGGGATGAGCAACCCGCACCATGGCACACAGCTGAGATTTTCCTGGCACAGATTTGAACCCAGGTCTTCCATATTGCAGTCCCACTGCCCTCTGCTCCTCTCCAGCCATGGTGCTCAGTGGTTTATTATAGACACAGAAAAGTGACATTTGCTGAGCATTTAGTGCTTAGTGCCTGGTACATAGTTAGTCCTCCAAAGCTCTTTTTCCGAGAGCTCACTTCTCAGGTGGGAGCTCCCATGAGGCCCAGCAGAAGTACCCGAGTGGAATCAGTTCCCATTTTACAGAAACAGATACTGAGGCTCAGAGAGATCAAGATCAAGTGACTGGAAAGGGTCAGCAGGGCAGAAGTTGGCTGGTTTGCAGGACCCTGTTGGGTGACATTGGGCCTCTCCAAGCCACAGCCCATGGAGGGGCAGCCCAGGCTGTGCAAAGATGGGAAGAAACAACCCTTGCTGACCAGCCACACTCAGGGCTTTGCAAGGCCCGAAGCACAAGGCCGCTGCTGGCAGCGGGTCAGGAAGCAAGCTGTACCTGGAAAGGCTACCTCCATGCTCAGTGACGGAACAACATTCTGTGCATCACTGTCACTTGGGCCTAGAAGCTGCAGTGGAGGTGTTTGTTTTGTCCACTGGCTCTTCCTCCAAAGCCCCCACCTGAGGCTGGCAGCCCCTTCCGGTGGGGCCCGTGTCCCCACAAGGGCACATCTCCTGAAGCTTCTCCTGATGCGCTCTTACACCTCAGGAGAGGGCTGCCAACAACTGCCCTGTGCCAGCCAGCTGCCCACTCCTCACGTCCCTCTTGAGCTGGCCCCTGCCAGTCCTTTGCAGCTCCGATATCAAACGTGCCAACACCATCAACAGAGCTAGACTGACACTTAGCGAGTGCCCAACACCTACTGGGCACCACACACAGGAATTTACATGCTCACCATCCCACTCAACTTCTGGTCATCCCAGAGGATAGGGGCTGCTGCTGCTACTGCTGCTCACTGATGTGGCTGAGGAAACTGAGGCTCTCAGCAGCGGAAGGGTTTGCCTGAGCTCACACAGCAGTCAGTGCTTGAGAAAGAGTGGCTGGCGCTGCCCTTTTCTTTCTTCTCCCTTGAATCCTGCTGACACCTCACTGGGGACCCTAGAATGGCTCCTAAGCTGCAAAATTGACTGACCCCATAACCTCATCTGGGCCTGGATTCCCATCACGTGCGGTGGTGAACGTCATTGCCACATAAGTTGCCTTGAGTTGTGATTTTAATTTAGAGCCCGAACATCCATATAAACACAAAGGTCATGATAATTTACAGGGCTAATGTATGTGTTAAGGGATTCTCAATGAAGTAGGCACAGTGCCCGGAGGAAATGGAAACACCAGACTGATTCTGAACTCTCTCTCTCCTTCGCCACCTTTGCCGCTTCCTGTCTGCCACCTGTTTCACAGCAGCTCTGAATGTTCCTTGTTATCCCAGAAGGTGGGGGATGTGCAGGGAGTCTGCCTGCAGTGGGCAGGGTGACAGTTAAGCACAGCTCCTTGGGCCTCGCCCAACCTGGCTCTGTGCAGGGACACAGGATGAGTAGGTAAGTTGGGGCAGGTAAAGCAACAGAACCTTGGCGTCCTTAAGTGCCTGCCCAGGGCCACCCAGGGAGTTGGTGGCCAGGAGGTCTCCTTGCTGCGTCCAGGTTTCGCCCATTTTGATCACCTCAACCATGCCCCAAAGCAGCTCAGATCTATAGAACACAACCACCATTAGTGGTGGCTTCTCCCCTCTGGGCTTGGTGCATTCTTATCTCTGTTATTTCAGTTAGCATCAGGGCTGTTTTTATTAGGAGAACTCTTTTCAAAAGTGACATAAAACATGCCCTGAAAGGAAATGTAGTTTCCGTTTTCTCCCTGTTTTACCCATCATAACGCATTTCCATTTCAATGGAATACCTCTTCTTTTTGTGCATCATGTTTCAAAACCTGTATCATGAGAGAACAGCTGGGAACACTGTGTTTTGAGCTTGTGTCTGTCCTCAGTGCTGTCAGTGCCCTGGCAGATGGTGTCTTCCCTTCAGAAGAGGACAGGGTTTTCCCTGCGGTCTCTGCTCCTAGAGGCTCCTGTGCCTGGCTATTGTGCCCTTGCCCCTGGTTGCTTTCTACCTTTCCAAAGCCTTGCTTGGGTATTACCTCTTCTGGGAAGACCACAAAAGAAGGAATTGAATCCACTTTCATCTGATCCAGCCTCTCATTCTACCCATCTTTCTCCATCCACCCTCTTCCATGACCCTCAAAGTTGTAGTCAGTGATGATGGCAAAAATGGTTGTGCTCTTGCTGATGTTATGGAGATAATTATTGCTGTGAGTTGAATTATGCCTCTCGAAAAGACATATGTGAGTCCTAACCCTTTGAACCTCGGAATGTGAGCTCACTTGAAAATAGGTCCTCTACAGAGGTAATCAAGTTAAAATAAGATGATTAGGGTGAGCATGAATCCCATATGACTGATCTACTTAGAGAAAGGGAAATGCGGATAGAGTTAGTACTGAGGAAGATGATTTGAAGGGACAAAGGAAGGAAGTTGGCTAAGGACACTGAAGGGTACCAGGCATGTAGGGAGAGGCCTGGTCCCTATCCTTCCCCAGTGTCCTCAAGGGGGGCCTGGCCCTGTTGACACCTTGATTTTGTTCTTCTGGCCTTGAGACATCACATTTCTGTTTTCTAAGCCACCCATAGCTTAATGTACCTTGTTATGGCAGCTCCAGGAAATTCAAGCTGTGATGGCACAAATGGTGATGTCTGTGCCGAGACACTGCTGTGTAGGGGCCACTCCGGATGGACTACATTTCCCAGCCACCCCTGCATCTAGGTGGGGCTGCATGACCCGTTTTCATGACTGGTCTGTGAGAAACGATGCATGTGTCACTTTCAGGCAAAGTTACTAAGAAGTAGATGTGTGAACTAAAGGTGGTGGGGTGGGCCTATAATCCCAGCAGTCTGGGATGCTGAGACAGGAGGGTTGAAGGCTGAAGCTCAGCCTGGGCAAACTACAGATTTAGTTAGGTTCTGTTGCAAAAAATAAAAAAGGACTGGGGATGCAGATCCATGCAAAGGCCTTTGGTCTAATCCCCAGTTTTGGAGGTGGGTAGCAGGTGTATGGTGTTTACTATCTTTCTCCTCTGCTGATGGAAGCTGGGAATTTGGAGGTCTTGCAGGAAGGCAGAACAGTGAGCCTTAAGCCTTGAGCCTTGACCTGAAAGGAATCACAGCGTCAAGGGAATCCCTCTGCTGGACAGTGGCTTTGGAGGCCAGCACTGGGGCGGTGACTGATGTGTGATGGGGTCTAACCCAGCCTGGCCGCAGGAGCACTCTTCCCAGAGGAGATGACCCATCTATAAAGCATGAACAAGCAGGACGTGGCCATGGGAAGGGGGAAAGTGTGTAGGCTGAGGACATATCAGGGGCTGGGGAGAGAACTCTTCATCTGCTGGGGACCATGAGAGAGCTATGGCAGGGAAAGAAGATGAGCGGCCAGAGAAGGGAAGAAATTGGGAACATGGTGGCCTTGGCAGCATGGAGGAGGGCTGCTCCATCACCCTGGGTCCACTGGGTGCCATGAGGGGATTTTGAACAGAACCATATAGCAATACTGGAGCTTTAGGAAGAGCTCTTTGGGGCTGGTGAGACAGCTCGGTGGCATAAGTGCCTGCCTGGCAAGTGCCATGCTGGCCCCAGAACTGAGTATGGTGCATGCCTGTAATCCCATTACTAGGGAGGCTGAGACAGGAGGATCACTGTGAGTTCAAATTATAACAGTGAGACCCTGTATTAAAAAATAGAAAGAAAGAGTTCTTTGGCTCTTAGTGTGAAGTTGGAGGACTGGGGACAGGGATATTGAAAATGGTGACATTAGGTGTGGATTGGTCCCGCAAGCCAGGAAAGAGGCATGGAGCCCAGTGAGGGTGGAACAGGATGGTTTTTAGAGAAAGCTGGACATAGAGTCAAGGGGTCTGGTGATGACTTTGAGAGAAGTGGGAGGAAGAGAGGATGAGGTGTCGATTTGGGGCTTGGGGTAGTGGGGCCATGGCTCAGATGGGGCCTAGAGGAGGAGTTATACCTGCACAGTGTCTCTGTGGTCCTGGCCCTATTTTTCGCTATTATAGTCATGTATCCAGAGTGACGTGTATAGATAATCAATGGGTCAATGGGTCAATCGATCAATGAGTAGATTGATTAGTCAAAGAGAAGAGCAAGGACAGATGCACAGGCAGGCAGCTTGCTGTGGGGGACGGCTTTACTTGTGTGACATCTGTCTCCTCCACTGGACTTTGGCAGTTGTGCCCGTCTGGTTCACTGCTATACACTTCAGGCCCCATGGGCCACCGGTGCCACAATGGTACCTGAATTCATGTGTATGAATGAACAGAAAGGGGGCATAAACTTGCAGGTTCCCTGGAGTATTTGATTTGGCTGGAGCCTAGGCAACTGCAGGGACTCCTGGGATGGTTGAATGGAGAGTGGGGTGACTTTTTTTTTATTCTGTCCATGCTGTGTGTTGAGCTGAGACAAAAGCATAACAAGAAAAGACAGCCGAGTCTAACAGCTCAGCCAAGTTGGTCATTTGGGAGCTGAGAGGAGGACGCCATCGTCAGGGCCCTTATTGATCTCTGCTGATCAGAGGCTCCCAGAGTTCCCGGGTAGATGACAGTGAGGAAGCAGGACTGAGGGTCTGTGCCGCTGCTCTCCACACTGACTGTGGGGAGAGCACAGTCACCTCCTCCCTGAGCTAAGTATCTACCCAAGCTGGACTTTGCTCCCTGCTTCCCTCAGGTCCCCAGAAAGGGCAGTGTTCTTCCTGCTTGTTTCTGTCTCTGGCCAAGTCAGATGCCCATGAAGAATAGCTCCATGCACCTTCCACAAGCCAGGACCCGGAGGAAATGCCTGACACCTGCCGCACATGGGGAGTGCTGGCCTCTGCCCTCCTTCCCTTCTGCGGGGTGCCAGGGTGGCAGGGCTGCAGGTAGCACTGCTGCTTTCCATCCACCTGAGCAGAGCCTGCTGGGTGCGGTCCCTGCAGCCACATCTATTCCTTTGAGCAGACAAAGGGTAAGAGCGTGTGGAACCCAAGCTGCCTGCTTCCCTTGGCGGAGAGGAGGGCTGGGAAAGGCACCAAAACAAAGCTCCCGTAGCCTCTGCTTGCTCCACCAGGACAGGGGCACATGGTCAAGGGCGGGTGAATAGCATTTTACATGGGGACCCCTGCGCCCCACTGTCCTGTCTGTATTGGGCCCTCACTGGCTCCTTCCTGGGCACTGACCAGTCCTCCTGCCCCAGTGCCCTCAGGATGCTGCACATGTCCAGCACTGACCATGGCAGTCCCTGCTTTGGTGCTTTCTTGACTCTTTTTGCTGAAGGAAGCCACTCAGCTTTGAGAAGTAGGCTGACCTTGGCCAGGTGCACAGGGCCCTGAAGGAGGCTGTGTGGTGCCGTGGTAGCCCTTGGACCTTGAAGCCTTGGTCAAAGCCTTGGCTGGGCCATGACTCTGCACGAGCTATGCGGCTTCTGGCTTCCTGGCTTCCTGACCTGTAACTGGAGACAATAATCTGTCTCAGCCACTTTTCTCATTGCTGATACACGATACCCACTGCCTGCTACTGAAGGAGGAGAGGCTTATCTTGGCTCCCAAAATTTGGATCCCTAAATTTCAGTCCACCATCTTCTGGCCCCAAGTTGGGAGGGCATGGCCAAGGGGGATGGTAGAGGCAAACCTGCTCACCTCATGGTGGACAGGAAGCAGAGAGCAGGGTGGGAGACAGGGCCTCCTAAGCCTCACTCCAATGGCTCACCAGGCTTCTCCTCTTAGCAATGAGTCAGGTTTAAGTCCTCACAGTTCAGACGCCTCTTAAAAAGCCCTGCCTTTGGGCACATAAAGATTTAGGGGAACATCTTGAGGGAAACCCTCCCCTAACAACATGGACTTCATGGAATCATGAGGATAAAAAATGCATTTGTATGTAAGGTACTTAGCAAGCACATGGATGTATGGGAAACTCTTGATGCGTGCTTAGGTACATGATGTATTATTATTGCCTTGCTCCTCTTCCTTCCTGACCAGTGGGGACATTTTTCTCTGAAGCTCCTGCAGCTCCTGCCCCCTCATCCTGAGACTGCTCCCTCTGATGAGCTTAGCCCGGAGGAGCTGAGTTCTCTGTCACCCGCAGGGCCCTGACCTGCACAGGCTGAGCCTGCCTTGTGGTCGTACTTGTCCTCTGTGCCTGTGCCACCTACAGGCCCTTCACACACAGGGGTGTCTCTTTTCTTGCATTTCCTGATGCCCATCTTTGTCCTTGCTCTGCCTTCGTGTGGCACAGCCACCAGGGCCCCTGAGACACGCACAAGCCTTGGAGGCGGCTCAGAGGGCATAAAAGGCCCTTGGGCCAGAGTAGAGTGCATTTCACCCCTGCTGTGCCCCTGAGCAAGCTTAGGCTCGGAATGAGCCCCTCCAAGCCTCGGTTCATCCACCTAACTTGCACAGATGTAACACTACCCCTGAGATCCTTTGAGAGATTTGACTGTGATAATTGGCAAGAGAGGCCTGGTACACAGTGGGTGCCTAATAATCGATACAGTCCCTTCTTGGCTAACACATGGGATCTGCCCAGGGAATTTCAACTCCAGAAAGGTGGGCATGAATCCAGAGAAATCTTATCTACCAGCCTCACTCTGGGAAACAGAAATAGAATATCTTCTAATTCCAAAGAGTAAATGTCAGCGGCTTGGGAAGGAGTCAGAGGTTTTCCATATCAACAGCAGGCACCAAATGGGAGGGAGAAGTGGGCTGGGTGGAGAAGCAGATGGGGCTGCTGAGGTGTGGGTGGAGGAGACTCTCCTCTCCTCTGTCTTGGCTGTCAGAGAAGCACCCCCTATACTGTGCTGAGTGGGGGGTGCACCAGACCAGGCTGCAGAGCGCTTGGGGATCCCTCCCAGTGGCTGGTTGATGGGCTTCATTGTTTCCTTCAGAGTGGTTCTGACAAAATGAACAAGTTGGCAATGTTTAAAAATTATGATTTTGTATAGAAAAAAGTCTGCTAACCTTTGCTTGCATGTTGGGAGGTCTTGCACCCATAGGCAGGCTTTGAGATGTTTACATCGATGCGGACCTCCAAAATCCAATCCCCTCATCTCTGAGTCCCTCATCACCTTCGCCTGCAGAGCCCTGGGCCCTGGAGGATCCCAGGTGGCCAACCTGGGTTGGAGGGGCTAAAGCTAGGACCCCTTAAGCCCTGAGGTTCTGCGACCTGCTCAGTTCAGTGTCACCTCCCTGACCACCCAAGACAAAGTAGCCCCTCCTCCTTCAACCCAAGGCTCTGCAGGACACAGTAAGTGTGGCTGCCCACTGCCCATTTATCATTTATTTATTTTTTCCATTTATAAATTTGGTACAGGGTTTCACTGCACAAATCTGACACATAGTGATCCTCCTGCTTTCAGCCTTCCCAGTGCTGGGGTTCTAGGCATGTGCCACCATACCTGGACTTGGTCTCTGGCTCAGCACACCCTGTGGGTGCAGCCAGCATGGCATGCGGGGCAGGGGAACTGCCCCTTTAATAGTTGGGAAAACTGACCTTCACGCAGCAAAACAACATACCCAAGGTGGCAAGGCAGTGTGGGCTGAGCCAGGAATGTCTCCCTTGGTTGTCTGTCACACACTATCAGGGACGGAAGTACCTATTTAGGGGGGGTGGCACCAGGACTCCTGACTCTACCAATATATCTCCTGGGGGGACCAACAGGCTGAATGGTCTTCCATTATCCTCATCCCTGGGGATGCTGCCTAGTACACAGTAGGCACTCAATAATTTTTGTGGAAAACAATAAAGAATTTGAGTGGTTTATAATATGTGCATGATGTGAAGATGGCCATACTTCCTAAATTGTTATACAGATTTAATGTAATCTCTATCAAAATACCATTAAGATACCTCACAGACCTAGAGAAATCAATCCTAAAATTTATTTGGAACCAGAAAAGACTTAGAATTGCAAAGACAATCCTGGGCAGCAAAGAAAAGGTAGGAGGCATTACAATTCCTGACCTAAAGTTATACTAGAAAGCTACAGTAATAAAATCAGCATGGTATTGGCAAAAAAAAAATAGACCTGAGGATCAGTGGAATAGATTAGAAGATGCAAAAGCAAATACAAACACACTCAGCCAACTTATCTTCGACAAAGGGGCCAAACGCGCTTACTGGAAGAAAGATAGCCTCTGTAACAAATGGTACTGGAAAAACTGGCTGTCCACATGTCGAAAACTAAAACTTGACCCAGGTCTATCACCATGCACTAAACTAAAATCAAAATGGATTAAAGATCTAAATATTAAAAGAGAAACCCTAGATCTCCTAGAGGAGAAAATTGGAGGAAATCTTGAAGACATTGGGGTAGGCAAAGAGTTCATGGCCAGAAATAAAAATGCTCATTTAACACTTGAAAGAATCAACAAATGGGACCTCCTCTGGCTGAGAAGTTTTTGCATGTCAAAAGAAATTACCAACAGAGTGAAAAGACAACCCACAAATTTTGAAAGGATTTTAACTAATAAATATTCAGACAAAGGTCATCTATCTAGAATTTATAAAGAACTAAAAAAACATTAGGGTCCCAAAATTCAAAGAT
>PVKN010024177.1:0-14662 GCA_004027915.1 Capromys pilorides
CTGCTTGGCACCCCCTTTCTGCACTGAAGTCTCTCCCTTTGTTCTCACTGTGGGCTCCACTTCTCACCTCAGATCCTTGTTTGGCCCCAGGGCCTCACCTCCTTCGTTCTCTTCCTCATGTTGCTACAGTCCAGTGTTTGGACCCCAAATCCCTGAGAGGCTGTTCCTCTGATGGTCAGCATCCCACCACTTTCCCATTCAGGTCTATCTTTTGTCTTCTGAGTGATTTGATCTCTGGCTTCCCCTCTTTTATCCTCAGCAGGTTTTTCTTCTGGGCCAATATCCGTATCCCTAACATGACCCACCTTTCCTAGGAAAGGTCTCTGCTGCCATCCAGAACCTGAATGAAAACCTCGGGCTCCCTTCTCTGAAAGCAGCCGGGGGTCTCCAGGGTCACCTGTTCCTTTGTCTGCAGGTGCGTGGACAGGATGATAGAAACACTCACATCAAAGACCATCAAGAACTTCTACCTGGCTGGCTGTAAGGTGAGAGACCTGGCTCTGGGCAGTGACATGGGGGGATGGGGAGTTCCAAGAGCAGCCGAGAGGGCTGGCCAAATCGGTAAGTGGAATAAAGTGCCTGCATAGGCAGATGCAGCAGTTGGGGTGTTGGGGTTGATCCCCAGTGTGCCATGCCAGCCCCGCCCCCAGAGTGCGCCAAAGGGGTGATTCATACTGGGCATGGTGGTGTGTGCGTGTAAGCCCAGCGCTTGGGAGGCTGAACACAGGCGTATCACTATGAGTTCAATCTACATACTAGACCCTGTACTAAAATACTAAATAAATAAATAAACAAAAGAGCACCTCAGATTCTGAGGTTTTGCCTTCCAGGCCTAGCTCCAGTGAGTTCATGCATAGGTACCACTTTAAGGGTAGAATGATTTAATTTTGCTGAGTACAGTTTTTAAAAATCTATTTTTTTCTATTTCTTTGAAAAGTTAAATTGGGCTGGAAAGCTAGCTAAGCAGTCTAAGTGCCTGCCTGGCAAGCACAAGTATCTGGGTTTGATTCCCAGTACTACACGCTATACCAGCCCTTGAACCTGGGGTGGTGGTACACACCTGTAATCCCAATGCTGGGGAGGCTAAGACAAGAGGATCACTACGAGTCTGAGCTACATAGCGAGATCCTGTACCAAATTTTAAAAAGAGGGGCCAAGGATATAGCTCCATGGCACCAGTGCCTGCCTGGCAAGCACAAGGTTGTAAGTTCGAATCCCAGTCCTGCAAAAAAAAAATAAATAAATAAAAAAGATTTTAAAAAGTCAAATTCATAGCCATAAATAAATAAAGGTAGAGAGGACAAACTTAGGGCAGGAATCTGTACTGGTACCCTTTCCCATCTCTGATGTACGATACCTGATATAATGTAAAGGAGGAGAGATTTAATTTATCTCCCAGTGTCAGGAGATTCAGTGCATAGTTGACAGGCTCCAAGGCTTCCACTCCAAGGTGGAAGGATGTGACAGAGCAAAGCTGCTTAGTTCACGGCAGCCAGGAAGCAGAGTAGCGGAGTGTCAGGCAAATGGGTCGCAGACCGTATGTGTACCTGAGGCCAGACCTCACGGCCCAACTGGACGTGTGGAAGAGCATGTTTATTCATGTGCTAGGCATTCCTTAATCAAGTGATGTTGACACATCAGGACTCATAGTCACCAAGGGCAGTAGGAACTTCCTTATCAAAGCACAAAAACCATCCAGAACATTCTTGCTAGAACCATGAGACCTTGTCCTACCTGGGCCTAGTATATCAATATCAAGAACAAGTGACAGCCAGCTGTCAGTGTCAGAGGACAGGAAAGGTGCAAACTGCCCAGGGTGCTCAGCTACTGAGGGAAGCGCCTCTGATCCCTGCTACCTCTGTCCTCTTGATTCTAGCTCCCTCCCTGGGGCCACCATTGACCATGAGTGTCTTTAGACACTTATTCCATGAGACCGACTCATGTGAGGGAAACATCCAACCTGAGCACTGCCAGCGTGTCAGGGACATACTCGCCACCACATCGAAGAATATCTAAAAGGCCGGCTTGGGGCCGGCGAGATGGTTCAGTGGTCTAAAGCGCCTGCTTAGGAGGGCTCAGGCAACTGCAGGGACTGCGGTTCGATCCCCGGCACCACATGCTGTGCCAGCGCCACCACCAGGGCAGGCTGAGCCAGCCACAAAATGAATAAATAAAGAAACAAACAAACACAACAAGCAAACAAATAAATAAATAAATAAAATTTAAAAAATAAAAAATAAAAGGCCGGCTTGCCCAAATGCCCGTGTGGTCCTCACCTTTACTCTGTGGTGTTAGAAGTCAATCTTAGTGTTATCTTTTCATTACAGTCATCCCAAGGCCCTGAAGACTTGCAAGGTGTGGTAATAACCTCTCAAGGTCCCTGGCTTCTGGGAGCCTTTTCTATGTCCCCTGTCCCTTAATTTTGCTTTTAAAATGTGTAATATGATGGTCTCAGAGCTCCACAAGGAGTTTCCCTCCGAGACTCTTCCGGGTCTGGTTTCTGACCTCATTCTAGGGATTCCAGTGTGCAGGGCCCGTGGTCAGGCAGCTCGAGTGTCCAGCTCAATGCTTGCTTGTGCGGGACTGCAGGAAGAGCTGGAAGCTGGAAGCCTTAGTTTGTCCAGTAAAGTAGACGTAATAGGGAGCTGACCTCCTAAGTTTACAATGAAGATTGGCTTAAATCACCCAACTTCAATATCCTGAGCATAGTAAATATCCGCTACTGTAATTCACGTGTTTTGTACAGAAGGTTTGGCATTATCTACAGCATGACGCTTCCCAAGCATGCCTGTAGCATCATTGCGAAACAGCAGGGGGCGCTGTGAGTTGATTCCTTCATCAAGGGGCTTGTTTTGCTTTCTCAGTACAAAGACGAACAGCTGGTCAAGGCCTGCGTGAAGTGGCTGGAAATGAATTTGGTCCCTGTGGTGGGGACACAGCTCCACCTCCGCCATATCCCACAGGATCTTCTCCACAAGGTGCTGAAGTCCCCCAGGTCAGAGTTGGTTTGGGGAGTGCTGCCCCAGGCTGGGCATGGGAGGAAGTTCAGATGGGGAACGCATCCCTGGGGGCTCTGCCCTGTTGGCCGAGTCTCCGTCGCCATCACACTTGGTTCCCAGCTTTCTACTCTCCCAGATAACCTGGCCTCTGGTGCGAGTGGATCTTCAGGTAGATAGGTTGAAAAAAGGGATCCTACAAGGTGGGGACCTTCTGATCTAGGTGAGAAAAATGAAGGACCAGAGTAATTTTTGGCAAAGTCCTGATGACAATAATGCACATTCACTGTGAAAAGTTTGAGAAGCAGAAAAAGGAAAAACAAACTCTCATACTAAATCACCCCGATTCCTCTGTTGAGTAGTTCAGTATCCAAATGTCTGAATGCCTGCTTGGCCCATTTGGCAGCTAAGACTAAAACCCAGCTCTCAGCGTCTCTTAGCCTTCTTTATATCCCCATCTGCCCAAGTACTGTATGCAGCTTCCCAGCTTCCCTCCCACTTTTTTTTTTTTTTTTTTTTGGTGGTACCGGGAATTAAACTCAGGACCTTGCGCTTGCCAGGCAGGCACTTATTCAGTTGAGCTACCTCCCTGACACCCTGCTCTTTCATGGAACCATTACTAGTTGTTGACTTTTCTATTATTTTCACGGTTCTGCCAATATAAATGGCACCTTGGTAAATATCCCTTAAGGCACATTTTTTTTCACCCAAGATGATTGTCCTGCATTGCTCTTCTGAAAGCGAAATTTCTTTTCTTTTCTCTTTCTTTCTTTCTTTCTTTCTTTCTTTCTTTTTTGTATTTTAGGGAAGGATCTACAGGGTGTTCAGGGTCTCACTACTAGATCAGACTTGTAGTGCTCCGCCTGTTTACAGCCTTCCAAGAGCTGGGATTACAGGCACGTGCCCAGTCTCAATTGCTGTCTCAGTGTGCCCCAGGAGCGGGGCCAGCACAGCAGGCCTGAGGATCAAAACCCCAGCCTCTGTGCCTGCTTGCAGGTACTTTAATCTGCTGAGCTATTTGCCGGTCCTTAAAAGTGAAATTTCTACATCAAAAGGATTTCTATTTGCTATTAGTCATTAAAATACTTTATTTGAAAATGATTTTGGGGGCTGGAGATATAGCTCAGTAATTTAAGTGCCTGCCTGGCAAGCACAAAGTCTCAAGTTCAATCCCCAGTACTGAAAAAAAAAAAAAAAAGGTTTCAAGCTTAAGAAAAAAAAAATGCAAGGAATGTCTATGTAGAGGCTCCTCCACTTGTGATGGATTTAATCCCAAGTTCAAGCCGTGTGTAAGTTGAAGCATCCTAGATTGAAAATAAATCGAGTATATCTAACTGTCCCCCCCCCATACATAACGACACAGTCCATACCAGGGCGTTAGTTCTTCGTTCACCTGGTCTCATGGCTGAGTCGGGGAGCCACTCGCTGCCGCTGCCTAACAGCAGGACACACCAGTGTCCTAGCACAAAAAGATCCCAATTCAAAATCTGAAGTACAGTTTTTACTGAATGGATGTAGCTTTCCTGACACCGTAAAAATGAGAAGCTATAACTCAAACTATCACAAGCTTGGACCAATTGTATACTCTTTTTTCTTTTCTTTCTTTCTTTTTTTTTTTTTTTTTGTTTTTTTGAGACAGGGTCTCACTATGCAGTTCAGGCTGGCCTTGAGCTCACTTTTGTAGCTCAGGCTGGTCTCAAACTCGCACTGATCCTCCTGCCTCAGCCTCCCAAGTGCTGGGATTGTAGGTGTTTACCACCATGCCCGGCTCAGTTGTATACTCTTTACCCTGAGTCATCCCATTTAATTTCTGCCCTATTTGCTTTATTATTTGTGTGTATATTTGTATCTACTAATATCTATGTTTTTTTTTTCTGAACTATTCGGGAGTAAGCTGTATCCACCATGTCCCTTTACTACCAAATGTTTCAGCATTTGTTTCCTAGGAAAAAGAATTGGATACAACCACAGAGCAGTTGTCAATGTCAAGAAATTTATTATTGAGAGAAACTTTTATATCACTGAACCAGTACTGTCTTTAATAGCATTAGCCACTTTCCAAGGCAGAATTCAGTTTAGAATCTCGCATTACATATAGTTGCCAAGTCTCTGTCAGTCTTTTAAAATGTCCTAGGTGCTCAGGGTCAATTTCCATGGTTGTGTTCTTTTTGGGTGAATTTCAGAAATGAAGACTGAATTCTACCAAAAATCTTAGCAGCATATTGGAAAATAAGTGTTTACTTATTTTTATGTCCTGAAAAGTGTTCTGCTTCCAGAAATTAGATCTGAGAAGCTGTATTTTGTCCCAGGTTATTAACATATCCCAGGGACTTGAATATACTATATGACACACAATGAGCTTACTTCTACCAGACCTGAGGTTGGTACGACAGCATCTTGGTGCTGAGGGAGACCACTATCTCTTAAGACTCAAGGGGCTGGGAACATAGTTCAGTATAGAGTGTTTGCCTAGCCTGTCAAGATCCTGGCATGTTTGAGGAGAAGGTTGGGGCGTTGGGTGAAGATGAAGGAGGAAGATGAGGAAGAGGAGTGGAGAGAAGGGACAAGGAAAAAACCCTCAAAACACTGAACCCAGGGCACTCGCACTCCCCAGAGCCATTCTGCTGCATTCCCCTCTGCTTTTCCCACTCATCCACTCCCATCCTCTACTCCACCCTCACAAAATAGTTGAGGAGCAACTAACCGTGGCATCCCTTAGACCTTCTGTAGCACCATCCCTTCCTTGGAAGGGCTGAGCTGTCCTGTCCTGGTAGCATTTAATCAAAAGGAACAAAAATATCTGACCACAACCAGAACATTGGTGACGGTATGGGTCTAACAAAACACACTCTGGGTACGAAAAGAGGTCAAGAGCATGATGTGTCACATGTCTAGACTTGCCAGTCTGGGCAGACATGACTGAGGTGGAGCAGCCCCGCCCCTGAGGCTCCCCAGGCAGAGTCTCCAGAGTCCAGCCATGGAGGGCAGCTGAGGAGGGCAGAGCTCTGCATGGCCTCAGGCATGGCACTGGCCCTGGAGTGGGCAAGGGCAGGATGCCTGGGCTCATGGTCATCATATCAGCTTTTGTGGCCCTCCAGGGGCTGCCTACTTTATAGGGCAACTGTCAGGAACTGAACCAGGTGTGGAGACCGCACTGAGGTGCTACGACTCACACTTGATTAAAAATGACGGAGCGCTTCCTGAGCACTTCCTGGCAGGAGCTGTGCTGTGTGTCTAGCCCTTCGGGTCCTCACAGCCTCCTGGAGTAGGAGCAATTATTATCCCTCAGATAAAAAAGCTGATGAGGGCCGGCCAAAGAGCTCAGCGGATTAAAGCACCCTCAAGCAGGCACAGGGGCCTGGGTTCAATTCCATGGCCTGCTGTGTCTGCCCTGCCTCCAAGGCACGCTGGCACAGAAATTGAGACTGAGTTTGGTGCTGTGCACCTGTAATCCCAGTTCTTGGGAGGCTGTGAACAGGTGGATCACTACGAGTCCAATCTAGTAGCGAGACCCTGAGCACCCTATAGACCTTTGCCTAAAATACAAAAAAAAGAAAGAAAGAAAGAAAGAAAGAAAGAAAGAAAGAAAGAAAGAAAGAAAGAAAGCTAATGAAACTGTACATGCTGGTGCAGCCTATAATCCCAACCCTTTGGGAGGCTGAGGTAAATGGATTGCCAAATTCAAGCCTAGCCTGGGCAAATTTGCAAGGCCATATTTCAAAATAAAAAGCGAAAAAAAATCTGGGAATGTAGTTCATTGTGAAGGTCCTAGATTCAAACTTTGGGATTAAAAAAAAACTAATGAAAGGCTGGGTGAGCCTTTACTGGCTCAGGAGCCATGCTCTGCCTGCTGTCACTTGATCCTTGTAGACTTCATTTCCACTCACCATGACCTACTTCCTTGTTTGTCATGGAAGCTGCAATGTCCAAGCACATGGAAGAACTCAATTAGGCCTGGGGTGTCCCACCAAGTCCCTTAGCATGGGAAGTATGGAGACCCTAAACCATAAGTCAGGGAGAAAGCATCCGTCAGCCCCACGTAGCTGCCCCTTCCCCCGCCCACTGTCACCTGACCCCCAGCTGTGACCACAGGTGTTTGGAACATCTGTTTCTTAGCTGTAACTTCTGTGTGTCTGTAACAGCTGGGTTACAACACAGATGCTGTAACTTCTGTGTCATTCACTCTTTCCTGTCTGAAAATCCTTTGACTTCATCTTTTTTGGGGATTTGCTTTCCATCTTGTAAATAACCTCCCGGGTATACACAGATATACACAGTCTTCCTGACCTCCTGGGTCTCAGTTTTAATTTATTTACCTAAGTATTTGATATTTGGTTAACTTTCTCCTTAAAAGTCACCACCAGGTTAACTTGTTCTCACAGCTCTAATTTATGAAAACTTATTTCCAAATTCTGTTTCCCTCACTCCTTGTAGACTTCAGGAAATAGAGACCTCAGAGTGCTATCTAGCTGGCATCTACACAAAAGGCAACTTCATAACACAGGTCCTATGTCCCTATTCCCAATTCTCATGGCTGCTTCTTTGTGGTCCCATGAGTCTCAAGCTTTCAGGAGTTCTGAGTTCCCACCCTGTCCTCTTCCTCATCTCTGTCCCCAGCTCTTCTTCCAAGGTGGAACAATAAGCGCCTCCCACCAGTGTCCGGAATACTAGTAGGCACCTAGCTCATGTAATAGTTACTAAAGTGAGGTGTCTATAGTGAATAATATCAGTACTTCCCGATTATCAAACACCTGTTGTATACAGAACACTCTAAGTGCGTTAGCTAGTCTGAACCATTCCCATAGCAACTTAGTGAGGTAGATACTGTCCCTTGCCTTTTTTTTTTCTTGTGAAAAGAAGTTACAGGAAATGAAAGGATTAGCTGAAAATTCCCCCTATCCAGCAGGACAGTTAAGACTGAGCCCAGGCCAGCGTGGCCACAAAGCTATGGTTGGGGCCAGCCAGCTAATGGGCTATGCACAGCTAGGGTTTTTTTCCCCATTGATGGCCGAGATCAGTAAGGATATTGATCTTATTATTCTTATTGTAGAAAATTTATAAAGGTAGAACAATTATATAAAACACAATTGTATAATCACATTTGATGAATGCTCCCCAATGAACTAATAGTAACATTTTGTCATAAATTAAGAAATACAATATGACCAATAAAGCAGGTCACCTCTGTTCTTTTCCTAGTCCTATTCTCTTACTAAACATGATCCAGCCATATCAGTAACCTATGCGGAGCCGAGCCATGTGACTAAACACTGAGAGCGTAAACATATATCCAAGGCATAGTGCTGGCTTTTAGAGGTTTAAACCTCAAATCAGTGTCCTCGTGGTGGTTTCAGTGATGCAGTAGCTCATTCACGAACACCACGCCTTGTGTTTCCTCCAGGTTGATGTGTTTGTATCTAATTCACATTTTTAATTTTCACTGTTGTACAGGTTCCACGCATGAATACACGGGGATCTTCATTCCTTTCTCAAAAGCTTTCAGCTTCATTGGTGTTTCGCTGTGATAATCAATGCTCCGCTAGGTATCCCTGCCCCCAGCTTGTTCATATAGGCATGGCTGTCTCTATACTCAAAAGGAGGCCTTTATAATTTATGTGTAAATTCCTTGACAATAAAACGAAAAGATCCTCTGAAAGGCATTTTCTTCTTCTAAAGAGCCAATACAATGTACATGGCAAGCACTGACTATAAGCATTATAAACACACATGACACAACTCAGCTATGTCCTCTGGAGGAGGCAGGCTTGATGTGGCTGTGAGTTCATTTTGAGTGAGGCCATCACAGCTCTTGGGTGAAGGAAAATGTGTCTGGATGCTCTTGGTGTGGTTACTTGCTACAGGACTTACTAATTCCTTGGGGTACTGATACTGGCGTAAAGGCAGAAAGCTTTAATTTAATGACTGTCCTTCCTGTATGAAGCTAGGATTCCAAGACATGAAGTCCCCACTCTTCCCCAAGTCACTGCTAGTCCCTCTTTGGTAAGATCTCAGGGACCCTCTGGTCTCAAGGATCTCAAGGATATAGTCTTCTCTGGAAGTCATACAGCTTCCAGACCCAGATAACAAAGTTTGTTGTGGGGATATCACACCCAGTGGTACCTCAGGGTCTCTATTTTGCTTTGCTGTGTTTCCCAGACAGTGACCAACTTGGTCCTGTCTGGTCAGATCTAGGCCTGAGCTTCTGAAAGGTAACTGCATCTGTAGGTGGTCTGAAAACCAAGTAGGGGAAGGAGACTGCTCTACCCTGTCCACAGATAGCGTGAGAAGGGGGTGGGTGACATTTCCATTGCCCTTTAGGGTCATGGTTTAGCTTTAGTTCCATCCACCATGATCCCTTAAAGTGGTGAATAAAGAAGCTGTGACATATTTTACAGCCAGGGGGCCATGTTTATGGTCAGGGAGTAAAAATGTCAGTGTGGCCAGGAAACATTGAAATGGCTCTTTATATCATTGTGTTAGCAGGGGCTGCTGGAGAAACTGCTAGGGAAGCTGTTGGTTCTTGCTTTATAGAGCTCACACCATGGAACACAACAGCTGCTCCTTGGCACCATGAGTTCCGCACTCCTGTTGTTGTAGTTTCCGAGTGCAAGTGGGCTCTGGAGGCAGGACCTGGCCTAAGCAGCTCCAAGGAAGAGCTGCCAATTGCCGAGCACCTTGCCATGAGCCAGGCACTGTGCAAAGCACATGGCTTATGTGGTTAGCAGAATAACGACCCCACATTCTATCTGCAGAACTTGTGTCTGTCCGATTTTATGGCACAAGGGATTAAAGCTGCAGATAGGTTGAAGGTTGCCAGTCAACTGACTTCTGAATGAAAGATTATCCTGAGTATGAGGGTAAACTCAGTGCCATCACAGGGGTCCTTTAACCCTGAAGAGGGAGGTAGGAGAGCCAGAGCCAGAGTGAGATTGGAAGATACCGTGATGCTGGCTTGAAGATCAAGGAAGGGGCCACGAGCCAAGAGAGTAGGCTCCTTCCTGATGCTGCAAAGGGCCAGGAAGTGATTTGCTGTGGAGAGTGGGCTGGCTAGAACGGTGGCTGGAGTCCAGGAAGATCCATTTCGTGCTTCTGACCTCCAGAAGTCTAAGACAATAAATTTTTGTTGTTTGAAGCCACTCAGTTTGGGACAAAAGCAATAGGAAGCTTGTACAATGTGTCAACTTCTTCAGCTCTCACCACTCTCCCCTGGGCACCTGCCATTGCTGTTTTCCCCGGGTGAGAAAATTGCAATTGCAGAGCAGTTTAGCAACATAGAAGACGTTACGGAGCTGTGCCCAGGTCCAAGCCCAGAACTGTGTTATGCTGGGTAAATCATCCACATTCACACATGGGTCAGGGCCAGCTTTGGGTGTGGCTAGTGAGGCACTCACTGCGGGTACAAAATTTAAGGGAGGCACTGAAAAAACTCATGTGTTAAGTTATATTTTTCTGCAAATTTTAAAATTAAGGGAGTTGGGGAGATAGCTCAGGGGCACAAGTGCCTGCCTGCCTGCCTGCCTGGCAAGTGCAAAGTTCTAAGTTTGATCCCTGGTTCCACAAAAGTAAAGAAAGGAAGGAAGAAAGAAAAGAAAATTAAATTAAAAGCCACAGTTAAGAAAATTTTAAATAAATTTCTACATTTATAAAAGTACATTTTATGCCTCAACTTTGTGGGATTCTGTGTGGACTTAATTTTTAAAATCTACACAAAACACCCTGTGAACACCAGGCCCATAGAGCTCATTAAATGGTGACATTGTTTGTGGCAGCACAGTTGGGTGGCTCAAAGCCCAGGGCCGAGTGTTAGGCTGCTGTGCTTTGATTCTCAACTCTATCATTTAGGGGCCGGGGAGATAGCTCTATGGCACAAGTGCCTGTCTGGCAAGTGCAAGGTCATGAGTTCGAACCCCAGTCCTGAAAAAAAAAATCCTAGCTCTCCCATAATCATGTCAGCCAGTTGTTCTTCAACTCTACCATTTACCCAGGGAGGGATCCTAAATAAGTCATTTAATATCTTATCTGAGCCACCAACAGCTTCCCAGTGGTGTTGCTTCCCTTCTAAGCTCACTGTAAGTTGTGCATCTTGTTTGCCTTCCCTAAATTTTCTTCTCCATCTTTTATTTTGACCAGGTTGTTTACCTTTAGTGAGTTTCATCTGACGAAAATCTTACTTTTGTGGGTCTACTTGCAAATAAACAGAGATGTCCAGGTTATTCCAATCCATGAGACTCTGCTGACCTATTTCAACAGGTAATATTACATGGTTGTGGATGATGAGAGCCACATGCCCTGGGGTTT
This sequence comes from Capromys pilorides, assembly GCA_004027915.1. Lineage (NCBI taxonomy): Eukaryota > Metazoa > Chordata > Mammalia > Rodentia > Capromyidae > Capromys > Capromys pilorides. The sequence goes on from PVKN010024177.1 coordinate 11,295, forward strand.
TGTTCTTGTTGTTCATAGTATTGTGGGACCAGCATCAGTGATGTAAGTTCACAGCATCATATGGAAGGCACGGAATGCAACTAGTCCTACAGGGCCTAAGCCCATAGCTTACCTTTGGGCCACTGGAGCATTTGGAAAAGTAAATAACACGCAGGATAATATGAGGTGACTGTGTGCTTCTGGGAAGTTGAATTTCCGGTAGTAGATATGATGCAAATTTCCTTTTGTTCAGGAAAATTACCGTGCTACACTGACCTTACAGACTTCACTTTCTTTCTTTCCTTCTTTCTTTCTTTCTTTCTTTCTTTCTTTCTTTCTTTCTTTCTTTCTTTCTTTCTTCTTTCTTTTGGTGGGATCAGGGTTCAAACTCACCACCTTGCACTTGCCAGTTTGGACTTGTGCCACAGAGCTATCTCCCCAGCCCCTCAAATTTCACTTTTTAATGTACTTAAATCAGACCAGTTTATTCTCATTTATATTTCACAATGTATAAAATTCTGGGGTTTCCAGAGGGAAAACATCAACCCATTCAAATGTGAAATGATTTCATAGCATTTTTCCAGTTTCTCCCTAAACTTATTAGATCTAAAATTCTAAGTAAAAAGTGGCAGTTGCATCACCGTAAAAAGCACTTTCTTCTCAGTATCTTCGTTTATCTGCATAACTCGTAGGAGTTGATATTATTACTCCCATATTACAAATGAAAAAAGTGACAATGAAATGCCATGTCTGAGACCAGGCAGAGTGATAGAGTAAGGAGCTGACCTGAACCCAGCTCTGTCCAAGCCCAAGATTCGCTGCTGTCTATTCTTAGAGCGGCAGAGTATGTTGTTTCTCTCTGGTGTCCATGTCAACTGTTCAGTGGTAGCTCCCAGGTATGAAGGTAGAAAGACCCTGAAGCTGTCCCTAGGTACAGTGCTGCATTAGTCAAAGGCTTCCAAAATTACTTTGGAGGTCACTTTCTTTGTGTTCCTTTGTTTGTTTCTGCCAGTGAGTGTTTTCTTTCTGTTCCAATCAGGAGTGTCCTCTTAGCAAGGTCTGTTATGGCCAGCCAGGGTGGGGGTGGAGCATTGTGGAGTAAAGGTAACTGCTGGGCTCCATTTTTATGTTTCCTTTGCTTCTGTGTCAGTCACTCATTGTCACTGTGACAAGGTACCTCAGATTATAAATCTTCATTTTGGTTCACAGTTTCAGAGGTCTCAGTCCATGGTTTGTTGGTGTGGCATACTTCGGCCTGTGTTGGGCAGAGCACTGAGGGGAAAGTGTGTAGAAGAGCGAAGCTGCTTACCTCATGACGGTGGAGAAGCACAGAGAGGAAGGGGCTCCAACAGATGGCACACGTCCAGTGACCTAATGTTCTTCCATTAGTTCCACCTCCTCAGAGTTCCACCGCTTCCCAGTAGCACCACAGGCCAGGAACCAGGCCCTTTGGGGACATTTCCAATCCAAACCACAATACTTCCGTCAAAACTTTATGAAATAATGGTTACCTCATCCAAGCTGGCTGACAAATACAGTGGAGCTGAGGTCACAGACAGTCCCAGGTGGCTCTCAGAGAGCCCTTCCGACACAAGAACTCACTGGTTGGGACACTTTCATCATGGGGCTCATGTTTCTTTTCTTGACATGAGCAAGAATGGGGACCTCCGAGCATGATGAGGCTCGTTCCAGGAAGGAGAGGCGCATTGTTTTTTTTGCACATGTGAGGTGAGCAGATAAATGTGTCTTCACATATTAATCAGTGGTTTGACCTGCATAAGCCAAGTTTCATTTCCACTGTTTTGAAGCCTTGAATCCATTCCTGGAACATCTTGGCACCACGTTAACCAAAAGCCTGTTTTTTTCTGTCTTGTTATTTGGGGAAAGCTGTATTCAGTGCCAGAATTACATGTAGTGTGCTTAGTTTGTGTATAATTTGCTTTGAGCCCAAATGTTCAAGCCCTCCCTCCTCCTTCTTTTAATAGCCCACAAGACAGTCTTTCCAGTGAGTCACGCACACCAGGGGGACTCACTGCTTGGCTGCAGGTCAGCTCTCATCCTGAGAACTCTCCACACCAGGAGACAGGAAACAGACTAGCGAGGGGTGATTCGGAAATGTTGTGTTTTAGGTATGAGAGAAGCATGTGGGAAGGAGGAAGCTGAGGCGTGTGGGTCCCTCCACCAAAGGCGAGTTCTGTGGCCCTCCAGGGCACCCCTCAGGGGTCCTCCCTAAAGCTTAATGCACATGGGCACTCCTCCTCCTCAGAGACTTCCATCTCCCTCTGAGTCTACTCAGACGTGGTTCTAATCCCAAGCCTCAGCTTCGCATTGCCCTGAGCCCCTGCTTCTGCACCAGTTCTCTTGTAGGGAACCATTTGCTTGTACCCAAGTTACCTCACATACCAGCCTAAATAATACTGGTATCTTAGCAAAGGATTCAAGCCCCGACAGCTGTCTGGGCTTCCACACAGCCTGCCGCCTGCTAGGGTCCCTATCTTCCCCCGTCTCCCCTTCTGCCCTCTACAGTAAGCTTGGGTTAGAGTGGGAGAAAGGTGAAAATCCTCACCTGCCGTCACCCAGATTCCTGCATCTGCCCATGACCTCTTAGCTTGGAGGATGGTGTAGCTCATTTTTAGAACTGTGAATGGTTCTCCTCCCTTCCTGGCGCACTCTTTTCTCCCGGAGCAGTGGCACCTCTCAGGTGACCCCTTATCAGCGGCCTCTACCCTGTAAATGTCCTCTTTCACCAAGGGATCAGGCTTTACTTCTCCTGCCTATGCCACTCCAGGCTGCCCTGTGTCATGTCTATCCCTGATAAGAGCCTCCCTAAAGAGCCTCAGAGACAACCCCTCAAGGCCCTTGGTTCAAATCGTGCATTGTCTTCCCAGATGCATTGCAGAAGCTTAAAATCAAGGTTTATGATCTTTTACTCCCATCTTGCCTGGAATCTTTCTGGGCATAGAATAGTATTTTTTTTTAATTTTTTTAATTTTTGTTATGGCTGACTCAGCCTGCCCTGGGAGTGGGGCTGGCACAGCTTGTGGTACTGGGGATCAAACTGCAGTCCCTGCAGTTGCTTAAGCTTGCCTAAGCAGGCGCTTTAGACAGCTGAGCTATCACGCCGGCCCTAGAATAGTATATTGAGTGGTGAGGCTCCATGAACTATTTTTATGTAGCTTAGCTTTCCTCAGAGAAGTGTGTCTTAATATGCTCATGCAAAATTCAGAAGACATGACGTCTGTAGCAACTTGAAATAACAAAAATGGCAGGCAAGAATACCTCTTTATGGGGGGTAGCATGATTCCTGGCAGTGGTCGAGGGAACCCATGTGTATTCACTGTCAGCTTGGGCCAGAAATAGGCCACGTGACAGCGGAGCTTCAGAGTCCA
>PVKN010024178.1:0-14515 GCA_004027915.1 Capromys pilorides
TATATAGAGAGAGAGAGAGAGAGAGAGAGATGGCTATAGAGATAGCTATAACTATAGATATACCATAAAAAGGAACAAACCAGTAACAGATAATAACAGAAGTGAATCTCTAGATTCTCAGGCTCAGTGAAAGCCACACACAATAGGTAAGTGCTGGTCTATTGAAGCTCTAGAAAAAGTGAAACTGTAGCAATGGCAAAAATGCAGCAGTTGCTCCATCTGTGAGTGAAGGGCGGGAAGGGACTGCACAATGGCACAGGCAATGTCTTTGTGTGGTATTTGTGTGATAGCCTGTGAGTGCTTTAATGACACAAAAAGAATCAGCCCATGACATTTGGAAGCAAACTTGTTGTCATCCCCCAGGCCTTGGTGTCCCTAGCTTTTTTTCTTTCTTTTTTTTTTTTTAATGGCCAGTTTAGCCTGCCCTGGGGCTGGGGCTGGTGCAGCATGTGGTGCCAGGAATTGAACCACGGTCGCTGTTGTTGTCTAAGCTTGCCTTAACAGGCATTGTAGGCTACTGAATCATCTCACGGCCCCAGTACCTCTAGTTTTTTTTTTTTTTTTAAGTTTATTTTATTTTATTTTTAAAACCTCATTTATTTATTTATTTGTGTTCTGGCCAGCTCAGCCTGCCCTGGGGGTGGCTGCACATGTGGTGCCAGGGATCAAACCGCAGTCCCTGTGGCTGCCTAAGCAGGCACTTTAGACCACTGAGCCATCTTGCCGGCCCTCTCTAGCTTTTAAACAAATTTCTTATTGTACTTATGTTGAAATTACAAAAAAGGAAAATCCAAACACAGCTAAAAAAATTTTAAACAAGGCTCATTTGTAACAACTCTGAACCAACACAAAACAATGTTCTGTAATCCAGGCTAAACATATACAAAGCATCAGTATTGTCCAACACTTGAAGATGACCAATTGCTTCCCTGTAAAGGCTAAAATAAGTGACAGCTGTCTTCTTTTGGAGATCGTGTGTGTGTGTGTGTGTGTTTGTGTGTGTGTGTGTGTGTGTGTGTGTGTGTTATTGGCGCATGTTTGCAGAAAATGACAATTACATTGTTTATGAGAGTTGCTACATTGACATTACTCTTCTTAATTCTTTATCTACCCTTTTCCCTTCCTTCCATCTTCCTTTCCTCCATTTCTGGGTCCCCTTGCTTTTGCAAAAGTCTTATCTCCCTATGTCCTATTATCTATCATTTGTTTTTCTCTTTAGAGCTTTTGTACTTTGGATTTCTCATGTAACCAAAACTGTGTTATGTTGAGACTTCTGTATCTGATTTGTTTCCCTTATAGCTTCCAGGTGCATCCATTTACCTAAAAATAACTCAAGTATGTCATTCTTTATGGAAAAAATAGCACTACATTGTGTGCAAATACCTCGTTTTCTTTATCCCTATGTCTGTCAATGGACATGTAGGTCACTTCCGACTTTTACAGATTGCATTGCTCTAAACATAGACATGTGTGTATCACTCTAATATGCCTTTGACTCTTGCACTTTGATAACATAAGTTCTAATAAACAAAACTAGATTTAACTTCATTTCTTTTTTCTTTTCTTTTCTTTTATTTTTTCATTTATTTATTTAATTTCATGTATGTATTTCATACAGGGTCTCACTATGTGGCTTGGACTCCTAGTGGTCCTCCTGTTTTCAGCCTCCCCAGCGCTGGAATTACAGGCTCGTGCCACCACATCCAGACTCAGTCACCAGCTCAGCATGCCCTGGGGTTGGGGACAGCATGGCATGTGGGACTGGGAATCGAACCCTGGTCTCTGCACTTGCCAAAGCAGGTGCTTAGTCTGCTGGGCTACCCTGCCATCCCTTTAACTCCATTTCTTACAAACAACCAACTCAAATAAAAGTCTTGTTTCCTGAAACTTTCTGCACAGTAACCAGACCGAAGTCTAATTCTCAACCAAGTACTTTCCAGTGTCTTGTTACTAAGATAACTGCGATTTTCCACAGTTGTATGAAATCTAACTTGCTCAACTGTAGATTCATTTCTGGTGGCCTTTGTTGACAAACATGACATGTTGCAAACCTAAAGCATTAAGTAAAATCTGTCCAGCTTTAAATTCAAAGTGTTTAGCTTTAAAGTGTCGTAGAAACGAATGGCAAAGAGAAGCTACTCACACTGTGTCATCCAGGAGGCAGGGAAAGAAGGAATGACTGGAAAACTAGGGTGCATCCTTCCCATTTATAGCAGAGACCACTGCCCCCAACATCACAGATAGCTATGAACTCATCAATGGACAAACTCACGAGTAGAGTGGCCCCAGGCTCTGATCACTATCCCTCAGCATAAACTCTGACCACCTGAGACTTTGAAGGAATATTTTACAGATTAAACACTATGATTAGTTGATATACATTGAGATCTGGACAAACTGGTATTATTGCTAGAAGCTACGTATCTGCCCATATGCTAAGCCTTTCCTTGAAAGGCCGTTGATAGACTCTATCAAGGCAAGCTAATGATGTCACTGCTAGCCAGTTCATAAATGCCCTCCTTATAGCAGCTGTGTGTGGAACAGAGCAACGTGGATTTCATAGAACTCAGGCTGCCATCAGCATTACAAATTGCAGCATCTCCTGTCCAGCCACTGTCACCCAACGCGTCAGTTTCCCTTTGGACTCCAGCCCATTCCATGACTTCACTCTTGAGCCTTATCCTTTTCTGCTAGTAACTGTATTCTTACCTGCAGATAGGTCTTAATAAATCCTCTCTCCCATAGGCCATACGTAGATATTCTCTTTGGTCTCTTAGCAACCTACTCCATTGGCCTGGTACAGTTGACTGCGTGACACAACAATCCACTTCCATAAAACTTGAAAGAAGTAAATGCATTCATGTCCTTTGAATAAATCTGGGGAGAAGAAATGATTTTATTGCAGTCATGTCTCACAAGTGGCTATAGCAGACCCGGCGGGGTGGCACGCTATCTAGAACTGTCAGGGTCAGGGCTAGTTATTTGGACTGGAACCCAAACTCTGCTTTTCTACAGGTAGAGTGGCGCTTCCCAGGGCATGTGGAGAGTACTGAGGGTCCTGGAAAGGCCCGAGCAGAGCTATCTATGGAGAAAGTAGTCTGTACTCACCTTCCATTTTGAGTATAATCCAAACAGTTTTTCCACTTTGGATAGTTATCCAAAGGAATCTCTAGCTATTTACCTTCCATTTGCAAAAAAAGTGAAAAGCATATTTACACCTCAGAACCCAGGTATAAAAAGTTCAGAACTATTAAAAGAATGGTAGTGCTTGAGATGAAACCCTTGATGCTGAGGGGGAAAAAAAAAAAAAAAAAAAAAAAAAAAAACTAACAACAACAACAAAAAAAAAAAACCCACAACTCTGATGATCCTTAAAAGGTAGAATGTTCAGCAAATTAATAAGAGATGAATTAGATTCACAAAGCTCTAACACCATCTCAGAATGCATTTTTAGCTAGTGCAATCATGTAAAAGACACTTGGAAAGGAAAGTGATGGTTTACAAGGAGAGTTCCTGTAACAATGGTTGGCGTATCAGAAACACCTCAGTCAGCTTACATTTTCCTGAAACGTTAGTGATTCAGAAAATGATAGCGTCTAAATACTCGCAAGCTGCTGAAGGTGCCCCTGGGACAGGCAGCCTTGAAGTCTGTAAATGAAACCTGAGGGGAAAGCGAGCTGTCTCGTTCTCCAGAGCAATTATTTCTGCACCTCGTGGAAGGCGAGAAAACTCATTACGGTAATGAAATAAACGCTTGCGCTGAACACACGACTGAAGCTGGCTGAAGGGATCCTGGAGGAGACAAAATGCACCGCCAAAATAGTGGGAGAGAAAGGCGCTGAGACAGAACCTTGGCTGTGGCTGCGATGCCCGGAAACACGTATGCTCAAGTGCTGTAAAATTAGAGAGGATAAGGTTGGCAAACATTTTATTGATTGATTGATTGATTGTATTATGGCCGGCTTAGCCTGCCCTGGAGGGGGGGGGGGGGGGGGGGGGGGGGGGCTGGCTCAACAGGTGGTGCTAGGAGTCGAACCATGGTCCCTGCAGTTGCCTAAGCTTGCCTAAGCAGGCGCTTTAGACGGCTGAACCATCCTGCTGGCCCCAATATTTTATATTGAGATTTTTGTCTTTAGTTCCTGGAATATCGCCAGTTTGACAACACAACATGAAAAAATTAAAAAAAAAATTGAAGTTAAGAAGTACTGGAGATCAAAATAATCTTGGAAATATAGTGATGAATCATTTTAACTTTGGTAAAGTAAATTAGACTGAAGTTCTCCATATATTGGATGTTGATTATGGAAATAATATTTTTGGTTCCTTACATTATGGGCTCAAAAGTTGTTTGTTCTTTTTAATCATGAGAATGTAGAGTACTTAAAACATTATGAAACAATCATGCAAGTGCATTAATAATAAAAATCAGCTGCAAGTCAGTCAGGTAAATTTTACTTTCTTTCTTTCTTTCTGTACTTTAGGGAAGGGTCTACAGGTGTTCAGGGTCTCGCTACTAGATTGCACTTGTAATGGTCCACCTGTTTAGAGCCTCTCAAGACCTGGGATTACAAGCACCTGTGCCATCACACCCAGTTTCAATTGCTGTCTCATAGCACCCTGGGGGTGGGGCAGGGCTGGCACAGCAGGCCCTAGGGATGAACCCCTGGCCCCTGAGCCTGTGTGCAGGTGCTTTAATCCACTGAGCTATTTGGCTGGCCTTTCTAATTTCTAATATAGTTCCCATTTTATTCAGAAGTTATGACTGCACAAGCAATGATTTTTGGTTTCAGTAAAAGCATTTTAAAAGAGCATTTTATTGGTGGGCCTGGAAGATATATAAGCTTTTTATTTTCTTATTATCTTTATTCCTAAAGTAAAAACTAAGGCATTATGTATCAAACATCTATCTTTTGCTTTCTATTGTACAGAATAAAACTTAAAGCTTTCATGAAAGCCTATTTGACTGTTTAGTCAGCTTCTGAGAATCTGAAAGGTAATTGAGGTTTACTTTTCCTTGTCTATTGGAGACTCTGTCCAGTTTGATGCCAACCTGCTCCCTTCGCAAGGCTAATGACACATATATGCGTACATGCTTCATTCATCCATCTTTCTCTTCTTATTCATTCGCCCTTATTCTCTGCTCACTTGGATTTTTGTTTGTTGAAATGTTTTCCCCAAATATTAATACAAATGCTAATAAGAAAATGTTCACTGAATTTCTCACTTTGGGTAGTCCAAGAATGTTGACAGTGTCACAAAGGAAAATTTCAAGATTTAAATTTATTGGAATTTGGCAGTTTAGGACTGGCCTTTTATAACAGGAGACTGACTAGAGTTGAACATCCACCATTGCGTTGCCATTTGTCACAGTGAACAGGCAAGTTGGATACGTGGACAAAAGTCCCTTAGAATTTTGTACACTAATGAACTCAGGCTAGTAGAAGTAATAAGTAGTGAAGAAGAAAGGTTAATCGATAATTTTAGTTCTTAAAGAACAAACTTTGTTGGGGAATGTGGAGTACATGGTCTCTGCTGTCAGTGTATTGTTTCCAATGATATTTTTATTAACAAAACCAGAGGATACAACTGTTCCGGTACTACTTAAATCACAGAAAACAGATTGTCTTATTTCTAGTACATATCAGAGACAATTTTTTTTAGATATAGCATCATTAATTTCTTATCCCTCAACCTAATATTTCTGTTCTTTTCTTTTTCTATAGAGATATATTACTTTTCCTAGACCTCTGCTGCATCTTTAACAATTTTCTTTCCAAGTTCTGATATCTATATACTTTTTCTCCATTGAGTGTATTTTTCAAGAATAAATCAAATAAAACTTTATCTTGAGAGAGGGAGATTTCTATACACTTGAAGAGTTTCTAGAAATATGTCACATGTTTCCTCATATCTTTGCTTAGTCATTTATAAACTTGTTTTCTTTTTAATTTATAGTCCTTTCCAATTAGTTTGCACAATGCCTTCACCCTACACACACATACACACACACACACACACACACACACACACAAGAAATGTAATTTAAGGACAAATGTCATTCTCAGTGAATAGGACAACCAGTAGTATTGAATGAACCTGAGAATCTGTTTGAAATGCCAGCTTTTAAGCCATGTACCTGATCTACAGCATCAGAGTCCACAGTGGAGCAAGCAAAGCAGGTGATTTAGTGCACATTAAAGTTAGGAATCGCAGGCTTACTTATTCTGCAACACCTCCGCGGAAGTCTATCTAACTGTATTAGCACAGACCTGAAATTAAATCCTCTATGAATTAGTAATTTGCTCCAGGAATCACAGCTTCTCTGTGTGCTTTGCCAGTTTCTCCAAACAGTGTTGAGCCCCAACGTTGGTTCTTCTAACTAGCAAAAAATTCTTATCTTATTTAGGCAAATGTGGTAAGCAGGGGATTTTGCAAAAAAGTTCAAGTGAACCTTAATTTCAATTTTATACAATCATTTTAAACAGTACTAAAGGGCTCTCTTAATTTTAATAAACATCATGAAAAATGAAATTTATACGAGGCATTTCTATTTAAGAAAAGTCTCAAAAGCAAACAAACAAAAAAGAATAATATACAAAAATAAAGAAAAGGCTTCCTTAAGATGGGACATTTCATGGGGTTCAATTCCTCAGGTGCTATGCTGGCCCCACTACCAGGGCGCACTGAGATGGCACTTTAGACTAGGTGCGGTGGCGTGCACCTGTGATTTCAGTGCTTGGGAGGCTGCAAACAGAAGGATCACTATGAGTCTGATCTATGTAGTGAGACACTGTAGACCCTGTACTAAAATACAAAAAAAAAAAAAGAGAAAAAGATATTTCAGGTGGGAACTGACAAATTATTAAGGATTGCCTATAGGAAATGGCATGCAGAAAACTCATTGTAAACAGAAAAAGAAACAATGAATACTTCTTAATTTCTAAAGAAACAAAATTTTTGCACATGGATATATCAAGGGATATTGTTAAAAACTGATACTAGCATTTGTGTCTTTCTCATGAAACTATTTGTTCTTTAACTTAAGAGAATCACAAAGTGTCCTTATTCAGGACATTATTGTGTGTAGCTACAGTAATTAAATTTGCAAGCCGCCTCTAAATGGTAGATGGAATGGTTAAAAACCTATATAGGGGCTGGCGAGATGGTTCAGTGGTCTAAAGCGCCTGCTTAGGAGGGCTCAGGCGACTGCAGGGACTGCAGTTTGATCCCTGGCACCATATGCTGCACCAGCGCCACCACCAGGGCAGGCTGAGCCAGCCACAAAATGAATAAATAAAGAAACAAACAAACACAACAAGCAAACAAATAAATAAATAAATAAAATTTAAAAAAAAAAAGTTTTAAAAACCTATATAAATGCAAAATTATTTAGAAAGAGGAGAAATATGTTTTACTGTTTGAATGAAAAATACATAGGAAAGGAAAGGACATAGAAAATGTGACTACTCAACAAGGCTACACAGAAACAAAAAGAACTGAAGAAAAATAATGACTTCTGGTTTAGATTTTTATTTCTAGGTACATAATAGAAATTCAGGTGAAACATATAATTTCCACACACCCCTTAAATTCCTGTAAAATTTGAGAAAATTACTTGAGATAGAATATCAGTAGGTAAGGATTCTGAACGCATTTTATGCAATGGTTTTAGAAAGTGAGCAGAGATTAGAGGAAAAACTAAAAATTATTCAAAGTCCACTTGAGAGAAATGTTAAGCTCTGTTCAGGTATTTGGAGGTTGTAGCCCAAGATATCTATGTGACATTAAAAAGGAGGACAGAATAAAATTATTTATCATTAAATGAGTGACTAAATTGGGTAAGAAAGGCCAGAATTGTACCCACTGTCATGGTAGCAAGCTCCCCATACTGGATTGTCTACTTTTTTTACACATAAAGGATGTCTGTTCAGTCTTTACCCTCAGATGCGGTTGTGAAAAATATGACGAGTAATGTGGAGAAAATGACACGGGTCATAAGTCTCATTTGCCTAGGATTTGTACCCAAAGTAATCCTTGGACTATATTAGAATCCTTGGAGCCTGTACTTACATTAACCATGACAACCGAATTTTCTTAATCATCTCCCATTCACTTTTGTCCATTTCCTTCCTCTGCATTTCATTATATTTGAATTTTTTAAATTATTTCTCGTTATCATTTTTTATTACCCTTTCCGGTATAAAAAACCTCATATATCTTCTGCCATAAAAAGAAATGCTCCACACATACCTAAGTAAGGGATACATGCTTCTCACCCTCCAGGGGATGTTGACAGACACCTCTTCCGCTCCACAGTGGCTAGTGCTCAGCACACTGCCAAGAACCCCCAAGGTTCCGTATAGACAGCTTTCCCTCAGTCTCCCCAACCCTTCATGTTCTTGTTGTCCAACCACCCTCATTAGAGCCGTTTGGAGCCTATCCAAGAAAGAAACTTTATGGGGGTAAACTACACAGCCATGGGAGTCATTGAACAGGATAGAAGTTTCAAACATGGGATTTCAGAGGCCTGAAAAATTTAGAGCCACTGACCTTAAGCTCTCAATCTGATTGTGCAACAAATTCTGCAAATCAGAACGATCCCAGAAACTAATGGTAGATGAACGTGATTTTGCAGATTAATGTCTCTAAGTCTAAAAAATGTGTTAATATATGGAAAGACTTCACCTCCTGAGTGCAGGTACACTGTGTTCTGTAGGGAAGACTCATGTGGAGCTCTTAGATGCAGACATCTATATTTCCCCATTGTAAGAACTTTCCGAGCAAAGAAATCATCACGTAAATGAAAGGTCAGGCCTCAAAAACAGCACACCAAAGACAGTGAGACAATGCGGGGGTATTTAAAGTATTTATCTTCTCATAATTATATGCTTTTATGTCAAGGGAGATTAAATCCCTCCGATATTTACTTAAATCCCTCTTCTATTCCAGAGAATAAAGATATAAGAAAAAAGCTGAATTTGCTAAGTGAAACCTAGATGCAGAATTCTGGAGTCTGCATTTCATTATATTTGAATTTGTCTATTGTTTCACATTCCCACTTTTTTTTTATTACCCTTCCTGGTATTAAAACACCTCATACATCTTTCGCCATGAAAAGAAATGCTCTACACATGCCTAAGCAGGAGCTACATGCTTCTCGCATCCAGGGGATGTGGGCATACGCTTCCCCCACTCCACAGTGGCTAGTGCTCAGCACACTGCCAAGAAGCCCCAAGGTAGTACAGACGTCTTCATGCGTATCTTCTGGGCTACTGTCTGACGCCCATATCTGCACCAGCAGGGAGGCTGCTCCAGCATGATGCAGAGCGCATTTCCTAAGCAGTGATCACAACCTGTCGCAGATTCAGCAAGCCGGTGTTTGCACTCCGGAATGAAGTAAACACATAAATGTACTGAAAACTTGTCCTCACATTATACTTTATTGCCTCAGCAGTTTACATGGATGAATCACAAGGGCTTTGCATGACCCTACAAAAATCAATTATGTCACAAGATGTGAGTTTGGCTTATTTAAAGATTGAAATGATCAGAATAAAATATGAACAAATGGAAAAGATTATTATCAACCTTCTTGGGTTTTTATTGATAATTCTGTTTTAAATTATTTAATTTGAGGACTGGCCTGATAGCTCAGTGGATTAAAAGCGCCTGCTTAGGAAGACGCAGAGGTTGGAGGTTCAGTACTGGGAGGTTCCATCTCCAGCCTGCGCTCTTGCCCTGCTCCCAGGGAGTGATGAGATGCCAATGGAGACCAGGTGTGGTCCCGTGTGCCTACAATCCCAGTGCTTGGGAAGCTGAAAACAGAAGAATCACTATGATTCCAATCTGTGTTGAGACCTTGTAGACCTTGTAGACCCTGTACTAAATACATTATAAGAAAAGAATATATTTCCAATCACATTCACTTGGAAATCCTAGCTAACAAAACAGGACCAGAAAAGGGAAATAAAGTTTTGCATATTCCAAGGAAAGAATCTCTGTTCTTTTCATTCACAAATGGTATAGCTATGTATGTTGACTACGCTACAAAGAAGCTGGAAAATATGACCTGGGAATATACCAGAATTACAGATTGAAAGTTTATTATAAATTATATCTTAAATGTTTACAAATTGAAAATAGAAAATAGAAAACAAATATCACAAAACGTGTAGGGGCCAACTTCCAATATGTAAAAAGGTCTTCATGTAGGAAATTATAAAACCATGTTGAGACAAGAGACGGCTGATTAGGACTGTAAGAGAAGCAAGGAGGGTAACAGTTTTCTGGTTTTTTTAAATTGTTTCTTCTGCAAATACAGTTGAAAGGATATTTATATCTTTAGTTTCACTCAAATGTAACCTCTAGATCCCTGGCGAAATTCAAGCTGAGGCAACTTGTAAGGGACAATGATTATGGCAGGAAGTAATAGTGTCCCCTGAGGATACACTTATTTTATAAATGTAGCCTGAACGTTCAGACCCTGGACCTGCAGTCTTGATCTTTTCTAACCCCTGATAGTATACTTTTGCTTTTCCCTTTCGCTTTCAAAGAATCGCTCTCTATACTCTGTTACATGGTCTGGTACCTTGAGTGAATTCTTCAACTGGGTGACAGGAAAACCAAAGAGTAAACACTGCACCCCTGCGATGTCAAGAATCACTTCCAGGTAACAAAACACACACCCGAATGGAGAAGTCTGCTGTGTTCATTGTTCAGAAAATTCAAACTATTCAGGTAGCCATTCTCTTCAATGAGCGCACTGAGTCAAAATTCCAACATGCATTTTTTTTGTTTTTAGAAATTGTCTAGTTGGTTCTAAAGTTTATGCAGAATATTAGAAAATGGAACTTGAAAATCTCATTTCATTTTCAAAATCAAAACACAGATTAGAATATTTCTATTTTAAATTGTTACAATAAAGATACTGTCAATAAAACTTATTTGTGAATGTGAAGTATTTAGATTAATGGAGAAAAATTATAGAAATTGATCTATATATGGTTACTTGAATTAGAACAAACTGTACAAAATAATTTAATAGGGGATAAAAGTTGTTTTTGTATGTTTTTCATAAAAGGTACTGCACAATCTGTTTATCTAAACAGAAAATAATTACCCTTGACTTTTACTTCATCATATACATACTGCTAAGTTAAACTGAACATGTACTATGGTAGCCAATGTAAATGTGATATTAAAGCTTTACAGATTTATTACAGTGAAAGACACATTACCATCAACCTTCCTCAAAATATGCCCCCTCTTCAAAAACATATCACATCATTTGTTTTTACTTTCTGAAGTTATTCTGGAAGACCTCTTTCATGAATATCTGTAGTTGCCCTGTCTTGACAGTCTATGAAATCTGTCACAAATGTAGCGCTTTCATGGTCACTTTTGACTTAAGGAAGAGTGAGAAATCACATGATGCCATATGGGGTGAAGTAAGAAGATGAAGTCCCACTAACATTTTCACAGCCTCACTTTCCACTGGATAACACTCAGCAGCACCAGTTGCAGAATGCCTCATAATGCCCTGCAAAGACATTCATGAAAGAAATGGTTTCATAGCTGCATTTCAGAAGGTGGCAAGAATGATGCGACAATTGTGTTGGAATTAATGAGAGTATGTTGATGGAGACTGACAGCAATATGCATTCTATCATGATATTTTTAAGTTAAATATTCACCATCTCTATTTTATGTTGGCTTTGTAATTTTTACAGAATATTTAAATATATCTTAAATATTCAAAATATTTCATTAGAACCTTTCCACCACATAAGGAGTACATTCTTACAAACTAAGTAGGTAGGATGCCTTTTGATTGACTTTCTATTGAATTTTCAAACAAACTGGATTTGCTGTCATTGAATGACAGTATCGACACTGTGTATGTTTTGGTGTGAATCATACAACATGTGAATTTCTTTATTTATTTGAATATAACCTAAAATTATGTGAATTTCTTTGTAATTCATTGAGATCCTCTCCTCAACACTCAGTTATGCCCCCACTTCAACCTGGCAATATTCACCCACAATCATGGAATACATTTCATTAATTTATCAAGGTTTCCATGGGGTTTTGGCAAGATTAGTCATTCTCTCCTTTGCAATACCATGGCACTTAAGAAGTCTGTGATTGTTGGTGAACTTCCACAGCTCAAAACTAATACTGTTAAACAAGTCTTCTTTTGTGTTAGCTAATATCTCTAAGGAATTTTCCCTGTAAAGCTTTCCCCTATATTTCCCCATGGTCTATGTAATATAACTGGAAATATTTTCTTAGAGTACCAAGACAAATTACGTCCTTTCTGAATTCTCAGATGTCCTTTATCTGAGTGATCTTGGCTTCTCCAAGCATGCTTCTGTGTTGTACAAACTGGATCTTGATACATTTTATCATTGCTACTACAGCCATTTATCTTTGATCCAGGGATGATCACTGTCACAGCGGGTGCACTGCCTTGTAACCATCCCGAACTTCTTTCCAGATGAATGATTCCAACTTCCGTTATGGAGTTGATTTGCCCTTTTCTCAAATTTATATCAAGGGTCTCATACTTAATATACGATTTTATTGTGGGCTTCTTGGGTTTCCTCTTCTCTCACAGCATGGCGAGTCATTGGTATTATTCTCTGTTGATTCTATCCCATATCAAAGGCTCCAAAACTATCTGGAACCTTTGTGATAGCAAATATTTGCCTCTGTCATTTTTTAAAATGTGCCTATATCTTACACTTCATGATGTTGGTATGGAGTGTGAAGTATGTAACTTTTTTTTAAATTCCTCCTAAAACTTGCTCTGTACCCAGTTCGTAGAAAAGGAAAGCTACATTATGCCAACCTCTGTTGATGAGCAATACGCTATTCCTATCTAATAAAACATTAAATATATGTCCCTCTTTGCTGGGGACTGTAGTTCTCTTTATCATTTGAGGCTAAATTTTTATACAAGTGAACAATTACACTGATAATTTTATAGGTTTATGAAATGTATTTAGCGCATGCTTTGTACTCTAAGATCAACAATGTATTTCAATTTATTTTTACCTTTTCTTTTTTTTTCTTTACCTTTTCAATGCTTTTTCTTTTAGCCACCTGTGATTAGATTCTCCCAGCCCCATTCTTGGTTTCCACCACAGCAGTGAACTACGCACTACCGGCCCCGGGTCCACGGGATCTCCTTTCACTTCCGCCTGGGCAACGCTTCACCTCAAGCATGTATCCATTTGTTTCTGGGCCAGAAATATCTTTTTCATGCCAGCCACCTCGCAAATCATCTCTCCTTGCCTGAGATGGATTTCTGAAAATAATCACAGAGATAATTAGCAGTCATGCCAACAGCAAATTCAGTAGAGACACTCGTTCCAAGGGCTGGGTATTGCAAAAGGCTTGTAGAGACCTGAACCGCTGTCAACCATGAAATATTCTCACCTCCAGAACAAGAACAGGATGCTTTCTTGAACTGAAGCTAATTTTTTTAATGCTGTGTTGTTGTTTAGGAACTATATAAAAGCAGAACTTTAATTACATGGGGCTGTTTCAGGCAACTGAGCACCTCTTTTAGGGATAGAGGAGCTGTGAGTGTAAATTTCTCATTACTCCATCTAATGCTGCTCTCTTCCACCTGTGGCTCAAAGCCACACCTGGGCATGCCCTACAGGCTCAGAAATGCAACACTTCACCTCACTGATGGGCCAATATAAACTATCCAGAGAGTCAGGCAAGCTTCTCAGTGCACTTGACACCCCTGAGCTGCACAAACATGGCCTTTAGCTCACCAGGAAACTTAGGTTCCCCTTTTTTTTTTCTCCTGTAACTAATGGTTACTCAAAATTCTAAAGTTTGTTTTTAAGTTTTATTCCATTTTCATCACTACAGAGGTTTCCAGGGGCATCTAATCCCTGAGCCACTAAGCTATTATTCATGGCCTGCTACTCATGGTATGGCAGAAGATAAACACAGACTAAGAGGAAAACTGCAGCTGTGCTTACAGCTGGTTACCCCTGAGCTCTGCCTCACGGCAATTATCATTTTCTCACAGGAGCACAAACACTGCTGTGAAGTGTGCATGGGAGGAATCTATCTTGTACAGTCCTTATGAGAATCTAATCTGTAACTATGGACCCCAACATCCATGGAGAAATGGTCCTCCACAAAACTCATCCCTCCTATTAACAATGCTGAAGATCTTGCTGTTGGCTGGGGCCACCTATAGCTTAAATATCTGGCTGAATCCCGTTAGCTCTAATTCTCTACCTCATCACTAGAAGTCCTTTCTAACGCACTAACAAAATATATGGTAGCCCACTGTTCACTATTTTATGCAAAGCTGCCTAACAATGTATTTTCTCTCTTTGTAAACTTAAATGTAATTGTTGAAAAATTTTCCATCTTTTATGTAATGTTTTATGCTTTTTGATATTTTGTGGAAAGTTATTACTTTTATCCAATGTTATAAGTTGTTTACTTATAACAACTTATTACATGTTACACTGTAATATTG
>PVKN010024179.1:0-14537 GCA_004027915.1 Capromys pilorides
ATTTCTGCTCTTTTATTTTTAATTTTTAGTTGCTGCTATTTATCCTTCAAGTGTTTCTTTTCATCTCATCTATCCATATTTTCTGTGTGTAATAACATTTGTTATTTCTCCAAAGATTTCAGTGTTGTCCAATTTTTCTGCCCCTTAATAACCTCCCTTTGGTCCAAATTGTTTTTAAAAATTCTGCTTTTTGTGTCACATTTAATTTACTAAACATTATTGTTTCAGGGTATATCCATGATCCTATAAATAACTTAATTCATTCTTTATGACTGAATAGTACTCAACTGGGAATAGGTACCATATGACTTTTATCCATTCATTGGTTGATAAATATATAAGCTGCTTCCAAGATTTATGTATTATGATTTATTCTGCTATCAACATGGATATTCAGATACCTATGAGATGGTTTATTTAACTCTTTAAGTCAGGTACCTAGAAGGGATATAGATAGATCACAGAATCTTTATTTGTAGCTCTGAGAGAAATCTCCATACTGATTTCCATATAGTTTATACTCTATTATGGTTTGTAGCTAGTTGTTTGGTACCAGAAGAGTGGGGTCATTGCTGTGGCTAAACCTGATCATGTGGATTACATTTCTTCTTATGGGAAGAAATAGGAAAGGTTTGGAGATGTCACCTATGAGCAAAGCACTAGAACAGTTTTGGCACTTCTGTAGGGCAGGTTCTGGACAGAGGTCAGACCAGAAGACTGATAGAAAGCCAATCTGTAAAGTCCAGGCTGGGGAGGTTTCTGCTGGAAAGAAGGACTGCATTGGTTGTTGAACTCCAGATCATTGTGTTTTGCCTTGGCAGAAAGTTTGGCAGAATTCGTCCCCTGTCCAGAGACTTTGCTTGAGACTAAGATTAAACATGGCGGGCTAAAGGAAATCTCAAAGCAATCAAATATTGGGGCAGTGACATAGTTATTGCTGGAGGCACTTAGTCAAATATATGTTGAGAATAAAGAGCAAAACCCCAGCAGAATGATTTAAAATGTGAGTTTGGCCAGAAAGAAAGCATCAGGGAGGCTGTGGATTGTAAAGATAGAGCTGAGATTTCCATTTCCCAGCAGAAGCAGGAGAATAGAAAATATGTCCTCAGGGAATCACAGGAGGTGGCAGGTTCACACCCTTCACAGCCTCAGAATTATAAGTGTGAGAGACTTTGTTCTGAGGAGAAAGCTGCAGTGCCCCGTGTTCCAGAATGGAGGCAGTGCCCACAATAAGTTCCAGAATGGAGGCAATGGCCACACCAGATTACAGAATGGAACCAGCATAGAGAATTTATTTCTTGGAATCAGGGTCAGAGTGATCAGAAGTTCAGACACTCAACCCCTACAGCTAAGAGAGAAGGAAGCCTGGCTACTGCTCCAGGTGGCAACAGACCTTGGCATTATATACATGGTGTTGGTTTTAGGTGCATGCAGAATGCAGGTGTTCTGAGGTTAAGAAGGCTTTCACCTCGATTTCAGAAGAAAGCCTGGGAAGCCTGGGGAGGGCAGTGTATGAAGCTGTGAGTGAGAAGCCTACTCCGAGGAAACCCCAGAAGTTTGGAAAAGCCAGGGATGTGGATCATCTAAGGAAAACTGCACAAATGGAGCAAAGCTGGCCTGAGAGAAGCTATGGAAGCTGCAGTCACCAGAAGTGCCCTAAGAGTGATGCCACATAGAGTTCACAATTTGCCACAGATTGCTTCTGGTATTCCACATGGAACTGTAGGACTTAATGTTTGCCCTGTTGGATTTGGGACTTATTTTGGCCCCAGTGGCTTGTATCCTCCTGTATATACCTTTTGGAATAGCAATGTGTATCTTGTACCTTTGAACGTTCGATGTATTTAATTTTTCATTTGTATAGGGACTCACAGTTGAGAACTTGCCTTGCGTCTTGGAGGAAACTTGGGACTTGGATTTTTCCACAACACTGAAACTGTTGGGACTTTGACAACTCTTAGAGATGGACTAAAAAGCCTTCTGAAGAAAGGGATGTACATGAGACTTTGGGGTCCAGGGCCAGAATGTTATGGCTTGTATCTAATTGTCCCCCAAAGGCCTCATGTAAATCATGGGGCTGTCAAGTAAATGGCTCAAGAGGTGGGGCCAAAAGACCAGGTTGGGGCTGGGTGTCGGGCCAAGAGGCCTGAAACATTAAACTAATAGCATGCACTGTCAGAGGGCCCTTCCCTCCCCTACCAGGCGGCAGTTTCTCAGAGGTATGGAGGAAATCAACCTGGACATGGCAGTGAGTCTCAAGGTTTTGCTATGTAATTTAGGGTGCCTTAAATTATAAAATCTCCAGTAACTGTGAACTAAACCTTTCCATCCCTAAGCTTGCGTGTCGGGTATTTGTCCCAGCAATGAGAGAAAAGTAACTCAGACACACTCCAACCCAAATACAGAAGGGTCCCTTTTTCCCCAAAACCTGTTCAGCATTTTTTTTCGTTTTGTTTTTTGAGTCCTTCGTGATGGCCATTCTTCCTGGAATGAGATTGAATGTCAGTGTTAATTTGCATTTCTTATACAACCAGAAATGAAACTTTTTTTTCATGTGCATATTGGCTACTTTGTAGCTCTTCTTCTGAGACATACCTATTCTCTTCAGTTGCACATTTTTTATTGGGTCCTTCATTTGGGGGACACTCTAATGCTTTTAAATTCCATATATATTCTGGGTATTAGATTTCTGTCTGTGGAGTACTTGGCAAGACATTTTCCTCATTCTGTAGGTTGTCTGCTTAGTTGTTACCTTTGCTGCACAAAAGTTTGCAACTTGGTACAATTCTATTTGTTGATTCTTGGTTTTGTTTCTTGTGCAATTGTGATTCTGTTTAGAAAGTTTGTACAAGAATGGGGAGATAGCTCAGCAGCCTATGGGCCTGCCTTACAAACATAAAGATCTAGATTCAAACCCTAGTACCACATGCTGTGCCAGCCCTGGAACCCAGGGCATACTGAGCCAGCCAGCACGACCTGACTGGTGGTGCATGCCTGTAATCCCAGTGCTGGGGTGTCTGAGACAGGAGGATCATTATGAGTCTGAGCTGTGTAGCGAGACCCTGTACCAAACACATAAAAATATTTAAAAATAAAGCTTATGCTTATGTCCATGTATTCAAGCATTTTACTTATTTTATCTTCTAGTAGATTATTTTTGTTTTAATATCAAGATATTTGATCCATATTACTCTAATGTTTCTCATATGAGAGGCACAACTTAAAATATTGTTAATAGGAAATAAAGAGATAGACACTTGAAAATTGGTAGGGGAGATAGAGATAGAGGGAGGGAAAGAGAGAAGAGGAAGGGGAAAGAATAAAGATTAAAATGTGATATGCATATGTACCAAGTTCCCAAGATGAATGTGTTCATTAAGTATTGGAAATTGTGCTACTAATAAATGCATCTATCTTTTATATTTTACTCCACTTTACCCAAATGCTTGACAATCCTTGGCTACTTGTGTGTAAGAATGAGCCTCAAATTCTTGTTTATTTTTCTCATACAAGAATGACTTAGAAAGCCCTCGTATCCAGCCATGTAACATGAAAGCGCACTAGTAGCTGAACATTCCAAAGGAAAAAGCAACTCTTTCACTCCAGAATCCTATCATGCAGTGAAAATAGGATGCAAGTAACAGGCTTGCTCATCAGTCCTTTAAATGCTTTGTGTACTGACAATGTACTTTGGTGTATACATTATGTAGCAATAAGTCCTTACTAGAGAAATAGCTTGTATACAACATATAGAAGTATATAAGAATTTATAAGGCTGGTGAAATAGCTCAATGGACTAAAGTACTTGCTTAGGCAAGCTTAGGCAAGCTCAAGTACCACGGTTTGATCCCCAGTACCACAGGCCTTGTCAGCCCTGTCCCCAGGGTGGGCTGAGCCAGTCACACACACACATGCACAGCCACACACACACACACACACACACACACACACGCACAAATTTATAGACAATGGGAGCTTCTCGTGTCTCTTTAGACATCTTTCTATCAAGCTGCTGAGATTTCTCTGAGAGGACTTTCATGCAGTCCTATCTTATGTGACCAAACTCAGCTACTAACACTGAAAGAATTGAGTGTAAGAAGCTTTCCTGAGTTGCAATGCTGGCATCTCAGTATTTAGAAGAGGTATGCTCACTGATACCCTTCTTTTTAATGAAGAATCATTTTCCTAACCTGGAAATTCTTGTCTGCATCACTAGTGAATTTTAGGATAGAAAGATTTTTCCTGGTAGGTGGCTATGCAGTGTATTCTAGGGTGCTTAGCCACCCTGTCCTCTACCCACTTGGATGCCAATAGCATCCATTCCCTTAGTTGTACCCAGTTTGAGACATTAATAAATGCCCAATGCAGTGCCAAAAGGCCCTTAGCTAAGAAACACTACCATTTTAACTCCACCAGAATAGAAGCTCTCTGTCTTTTTCCAAAAATAAATCTTCACTTAAGTTCTGGCTTTGGTACACATCCCATCTTTAGTTGCTCAGAGGTTCTAGGGTTTTAATTATTTCTGAAATTAACATTCTAGTAACCCTTCTACCATTATCTCCACATTTCTACTTCTTGCTTTGATACCTAAGCCAATCATTCCTGATTTTGGGAGGTTCCATAGTACTGGATCCCCTCTAGCTTTTTCCATTGTGAATTTGAGTTTCAACTTTGAGGGACCTGTTAAATCAATTAGCAGATGCTGCTATTGAATTTCTATCCCTATTATGTTTTTTCTTTTTCTCTTGCCTGAGTTTCTGCCTTTTACTGGGCAAGTGTACTTACAGTTGTGAGAGTTAAGGAAGAAATTTCAGGAAAGAGAATATACATGTGCATTCTAATTTAGTAGCTTTAATGGGAAGCCAAGTAAGTTATTTTTAAATTGCAGAAAAGTAGTGTATAATATAATTTCTACACTTGATCTTAGCGAAAAAGCTGGAAAGTGATATATAATATAATTTCTAAGAGGAAAAGCGAGCTGTCTCAGGGTTGTTTGGAGGAGCAATGGTGAGCTTATGCACTCCATCCTCCAAGTTTAAGTGCTGGTGCTCACTCAATAGATATATGTTGAAAGAAAGGAAGAATAATTGCTGCATGATTTTTATATTTTTGAGCTAGTTTGGGTTACCCTATTTAAGTCAGCCTGTTTAAGCACTTCCATGTCTGTTCAACATGAGACAGATGATAGTTAATTGTGTCAATCTGAATAAGAAATGCTGAACTAGTGTTTGCTTCAGCAGCACATATACTAAAATTGGAATGATACAGAGAAGATTAGCACGGCCCCTGCGTAAGGATGACACGCAAATTCGTGAAGCGTTCCATATTTTAATGCTGTGTACAAGAAACACACTTATCTCATAAAGAAACGCATAGGTTAAAAGCAAAAAGTTGGAAAACAATACTACATGCTCCAGCAACTAAAAAAAAAAGAAAAACACAGGGCTACCAATCCTGTTTTCAGACAGTCTAAACTTAAAACCAAGATTGATCAAATGAAACAAAGAAGGCCACTACATACAGGTCAAGGGAAAAATTCAGGATGAAGAGGTAACACTCATAAATATGTATGCATCCAACATGGGAGCAGTAAGTTATATAAGACAAACCTTAGTGGACATGAAAAATCTAATATTCTGTATTACAATCTTAACAAGATACCTTAACATCCCCTATCTGAAAAGATAAGTCAAGCAGGCAAAAAATTAGCAAAGAAGTAGCAGAACTGAAACAGGACTTGGAACAACTGGACTTAGTGGACATACACAGAGTGTTCCAACCAACCTCTTCAGAATACACATTCTTTTCAGCTGCACATGGGACATTTTCTAAAATAGACCATATATTAGTTCACAGGTCATGCTTAAGTATATGCAAGAAAACAGAAATTATCCCAGGGATATTATCTGATTACAGTGCAATGAAATTGGAAATAAGTGGCTAAAGAAACCATACGAATTACAGAAATACATGGAAATTTAACAACATTCTTCTCAGCAGCCAGTGGGTTACAGATAGAATTAAACAAGAAATTAAACAATATCTAGAATTCAATAAAAATTCAAACACAACCTACCGGAATTTATGGGATGCAATGAAAGCAATTCTTAGAGGGAAATTTATAGCTTTGAACTCACACATTAAGAAAACAGAACGAGATCAAATAAATACTCTCATGTAGCACCTAAAGCAACTAGAAACAGAAGAGCAAATGAAATGCAAAGCCCAAAGATGGGAGGAAGTTATAAAAATAAGAGCATAGATTAATTCAATTGAGACAAAGAAAACAATACAAAGAATTATTGAATAAAAAGCTGGTTCTTTGAAAGACTAAACAAAATCAATAAGCCCCTACTAACTTCATCAAAAAGAGGAAAGAAAGGACTCAAATTCAAGCAATAAGGAATGAAAAGGATGAAATTACTACAGAACCAGCAGAGACTCAGAGGATCATATATAGATACTTTGAGAATCTTTACTCTCACAGAACTGAAGACGCAGAAGAAATGGACAGATTCCTAAAAAGTACAAATTACCAAAACTGAATCAAGAACATGCCAGAATTCTCAAAACCCAATAACAGCCAATGAAATACGAAATGTAATAAAAAGCCTGCTGACAAAGAAAAGTCTGGGACCTGAGGGATTCACCACTGAATTCTACAAGAAATTTATAGAAGACATCATTCCAATACTCCTCAAACTCTTCTGTGAAATCGAAAAGGAAGTAATCCTGCCGAAATCATTCTTAGAAGAAAGTATTACACTGATTCCAAAACCAGAGAGAGATGCAACTGAAAAAGAGAACTACAGGCCAATTTCTCTCATGAACATAGATGCAAAAATCCTCAATAAAATCCTTGCCAATAGAATACAACAAATCATCAAGAAGATTATACCCCATGACCAGGTAGGCTTCATCCCAGGGATGCAAGAATGGTTCAATATACACAAATCTATAAATGTAATACACTATATCAATAGAGCCAAAACCAAAAATCACATGATCATCTAAATTGATGCAGAAAAGGCCTTTGACAAAGTCCAACACTCATTCATGTTCGAAGTCCTAAAAAAATTGGAATGGAGGGCCTCTACCTCCATCTAGTAAAAGGCATCTATGATAATCCAACAGTTAACATAATTCTAAATGGGGAAAAACTGAAATCTTTTACTCTCAAATCTGGTACAAGACAAGGATGTCCTCTATCCCACTCCTATTCAACACACTTTTGGAATCATTAGCTACAGGCATTAGACAAGGGAGAGAAATAAAAGGAATAAGAATAGGTAAAGAAAAAGTAAAACTATCACTATTTGCAGATGACATGATAATCTACTTGGAAGACCCAAAAACCTCCACCAAGAAGCTACTAAAATTAATACACAAATTCAGTAGCATAGCAGGTTTCAAAGTCAACACACAAAAGTCAGTAGCATTCCTCTACACAGATGACAAGCACACTGAGAGAGAAATCAGAGAAACGGTACCATTTGTGATAGCACCAAAGAAAATGAAATACCTGGGAATTAACCTAACTAAGGAAGTAAAAGACCTTTTCAATGAAAACTACAGTACTCTGAAAAAAGAGATCCTAGAAGATTTCAGAAAATGGAAAGATATTTCCTGCTCCTAGATAGGAAGAACCAACATTGTGAAGATGGCCATACTTCCTAAATTGTTATACAGATTTAATGCAATTCCTATCAAAATACCATCAACATACCTCACTGACCTGGAGAAATCATTCCTAAAATTTATTTGAACCAAAAAAGACCCAGAATTGCAAAGACAATTCTGGGCGATGAAGGTAAGGCAGGAGGCACTACAATTCTAGACCTAATGTTATACTATAAAGCTACAGTAATAAAATCAGCATGGTATTGGCAAAAAAGTAGACCTGAGGATCAATGGAATAGATTAGAGGATGCAGAAACACCTACAAACACACTGAGCCACTTTATATTTGACAAAGTGGCCAAGTATGTTTATTGGAAGAAAGATATCCTCTTTAACAAATGGTGCTGGAAAAACTGGCTCTCTACATGTTGAAAACTAAAACTTGACACAAGTTTATCACCATGCACTAAATTAAAGTCTAAATGAATTAAAGATCTAAATATTAAAAGAGAAACATTAAACCTCCTGGAAGAGAGAGTGGGAGAAAACTTTGAAGATATCGTGGTAGGCAAAAAGTTCATGGACAAAAATCAAAATGCACGTTTAACCCTTGAAAGCATCAATAAATGGGACCTCCTTCAGTTAAGAAGTTTTTGCACGTCTAAAGAAATTACCAACAGAGTGAAAAGGCAGCCCACAAATTTCGAAAAGATTTTAATAAGTATTCTGACAAAGGTCTTCTATCTAGAATTTATAGAGAACTAAAAACTACTTGGGTCCCAAAATTCAAAGATCCAATCCAGAAATGGGCATCTGAGATGAACACAAACTTCTCAGGGAAAGAAATTCAGCAAGCCTACAAATACATGAGGAAATGCTCAAAATCACTAGCCATCCATGAAATGCAAATTAAAACAACACTTAGATACCATCTCACCCGAGAAAGAATGGCTATCATAAAGATATCAACCAACAACAAATGATGGAGATGCTGTGGGGAAAATGAAACCCTTCTCCACTGCTGGTATCAATGCAGATTGGTGCAACCATTATGGAAAGTGGTGTCGAGGCTCCTTAAAAAACTAGAACTGGAAATCCCTTTCAATCCAGCTATCCCCCTACTGGGAATTTTCCCAGAGGAACTGAAAACATCATACCATATTGATATCTGTGCACCTATGTTTATAGCAGCCCAATTTGTAATAGCCAAATCTTGGAAACAACCAAAATGCCAATCATTTGAAGAATGGTTGAAGAAAGTGTGGTATTTTTATACAGTGGAATATTACTCAGCTATAAAGAACGATAAACTGGATGACTTCACATATAAATGGATGTATATTGAATATATACTCATAAGTGAAACAAACCAGACCTACATGTGCAAATATTGTATAGTCTCCCTAGTGTAAGAAATCTAAAGAAGAAATAAATATGGAAAGGCATGACAGAGCTGAATGAAACATAGCAGGAGCAAAACCATACACTTATGCACACAGGATGAATTCGATATTGGTCCTAGGAATCTTTAAAAGGTTTTTCACATTGATGATAACAGCGTACAACCCTGGAACTATGCTTGGAATGCGTGTTGTTCTGGTCTTTTAGATGTGTACTGCTTCCATTGTAAACTCGGTTGCTGCTATGCTCTCTTTCAAGTAAATGCTTGGTTAACAAAAAAGGGTATTAAGTGAGAGTAAGAGACTAGGCAAAATGCCGCATGCTTGACAGGCTACAATTTTGTACATCCTTGGATTTCTAAATGTCTGTGTAAAAATGTGTAAATGCTTTTATCAAATTCTAAAGAGATTTATGAGAATATCAATGATTGACAGAAAATAACAATTTCAAGCTAAGTCTAAGATGTTTGATACTCAGAAAGACAGTGATGTTAAGCTCAATTACCTATGTTATAGAGTAATAGTATCATGAAGCTTCTCTGCTGGAGGTTTGAGAATGTAATTTAACAGACTAAAAATTGGAGAAAAAGAAGAGCTACGAGGATAGCCATCATTTTGGCTCTAGTCCTTCAAGAACAGTGAGGACTCAGGACATAAGACAAACTGTTTTGTAACATCCTATAACTCAGTGGTTCCCCAAATTTTCTGTTCAAGGAGACTAAGGGACCTCAGAGGAAAGGGATAAATAAAGTATAGTGTGCCGAGTGAGAGTCACCTAGAGAGAGGACATTCTCTCAGGCTTTCACAGAGAGCAAAGTTGTCAAGCAATGACCGTGACTCATCCCGATGGCTGACACTGACAACAGTTCTGCAAAGTACTGTACATGATTCCAAAGTTAATCCTGAGGGGATTTGACCATGGAAGATACAAAAGATGAATGTTCTGGTATACAGGTCTGGCCTTAACTTGCCCTTGATCATCCAGAAGAAAAGCTTAATTATGAGGCATAGACCACAGAGCCAGATTAGTATGATGAGCTGTAAGAGGCTTATACCAATGTCCTCCAACATTAACATTTTCACCGGTAACCCACTGCAATTATGGAACGTTAGACTATGTATACAACTACTTCCTCTTTGTACAAAGAGAAGAAATTTTTTTTCTCCCCTACTAATATGGGTTAGAAAATTTATCATATCTACACCCTGTGCTCTGTATAATTACTATGAGGACAACAATATTCAATGTATCAATTACTATGAATGCACTACTAACATGTTTTGAAACTATCATATTATTTCTTATTAAAAATAAAAATTTAAAAAAAGAAAAAAAAAAAGAAATGCTGAACTGGATTAGTTCAGTATAGTTGTGACTATGGAAGACCCATCCTGGAGAGTATTATTGTTACAATGGTATAAAAGGCAACAGAATAGGTAGGATTCCTGTTCCTTCAGAGGAGCTCCAGTGTTCACCTTCCATCTTGGACATTGTCCCTGGGCTTCCAGCACAAATGCTTTGGTCTCCTGATATGGACTTATATGGTGCACAGTAGTGAGCTGCACCCCTTTGACTGGGTTATTTGTATCCCCAATGTGCAGAAAGACTTTTGTAATCTTCTATGCCTGACTCTGTAGGCTGTCATGGTAAGCTTATCTTGTAAATTCTTCTTTTTTTAATCCCTCCTTTTATTGTGGTTGGTGTGTCCTGCCCTGGGGTTGGGGCTGGTGCAGCGTGTGATGCTGAGATTGAACTGCAGTCCCTGCACTTGCCTAAGCTTGCCTAAGCAGGTGCTTTAGTCTGTGGAGCTATCTCACCAGCCCCTTGTAAATTTTTATGTGTTTGTATATCTTTTATTAATGCTGTTTCTCTGATGTATGCACCAAAGTATGCTGTCATTACACAAAAAATTTAAACGAGTAAGGAACGAGCCTGTTGCTTGCACACTACTTTAGCTCCATCATAGATTCTGGAGTGAGAGAGTTGCTTTGCACTTTGGAATGCTCAACTGCTAGTGCCCTTTCATGTTCCATGACTGGATATGGGGTGTTCCTAAATCTTTCATGTATCAGAAAAGTAAACAAGAATTTGAGTCTCAGAGAAACACAAACATGATAGAGGTACAAAGTCAATTCCAGTGCCTATGGTTTCAGATCATTTCTGCTCTTAATGTCACACCTTCACCACCCATTTGAAGGTGATGGTGCTCCCTGGCTCCTTCCTTTGATAGCTTCACACCTCGTCCGTCCTCTCATTAGCTTACTGTCCCCCAAAGCCAGTCTGAGGTGGCAAGATGATTATTTACTATGGTTCAACTGTTCTATTTAGCTTAGAGATACAAATTCAGAAATTATATAATGATCTTCTGATCAGGTTGCATTGACTAACAAAGCCATGATTAATGTGAGATATACCTTATGCCAAAACATATCGCCCAACTCTTAAATTGATTAGTTTGGCTTTCTAAGCTCTCTTTTTCCAAAAGAAAGAATCAAATACTATCTTGTAGTAGACCTCCTGTATAGACTTTCCTCATCTTTTGAGATTAAATAATACCATGCAGAACTTTAAATATTCCTTTAGTCAATTTGTACAATATTTTTCACATGACTGTAAATCACACAAACATTGTAAAGGTTATTAATGTCATCACTAATACTCTAATTCTCCTTTCTGTACTAACATTATATAGAATTTTGTTCCTGACTTGCCTGCTGGTGTGTGTAGATGACTTGCACTGCTTATAAAAATGGCAGGGCATACTTTAGCAGCAGCTATGTAACTGCTTGTCAGCCTTTTGGCTAAGATCAAGTATGAAGAGCAGCAATGTAAATTAGTGTACTCACTTTTCCTTGCTTTGTCCAAGTGGATTTTCCATCAGCCTGATTTCTTGAGTGACTGCAATGAGAAGAGATCCTTGAGAACTTATTTTTGAACACATACTAGGAGTGAAACTAAAATATTTTTCAGGAAACAGAGAATTGGGATTCTGTCTAGCATCTATTGCTGACTACAAATCTGAGGTTGTATATAGTTTCTACGGTTCATAAGTTTTTTTTTTAACATTTTCCAAGGAAATCTGTGTGTGTGTGTGTGTGTGTGTGTGTGTGTGTGTGTGTGTGTGCATGTAAGAGAGACAGAAACAAACGTTACTGTGGGGTTAGGAATGTAGAGACCTGGCTTGGGCCTTCCTTTCCTGTGTGTGGACTCCTAAAACTCTGTATTGTGGTCTTATTAGAAGACAATTTAAAAATCATCACCCAAACCCCTTGAAGTACTATAAAAATGCTTTAATGATTAAGAGTTTGATGCCTTCATTTTACACAACAGCAATATGAAACATCCATTCAATAACCTCTAAATAGTAAGCCAACAGTAAGTATAACCTGGGAAATGAAATGAAAACTAAAATAATGGGAGTGCTTTCCCAATATACACATGGGTTGGGTTTGAAGGTAGGTATAGGTTTGTACTTTCGTATGTGGTATAACTTTGATAATAGGTCTGAAATGATGCATAGGAGAACCATGAGATGCCATGTTAGCTTCTCTTACACTGGGCCTGCTTTCACCTTATCTTCATCACCTGGTTCCTCAGCTTGGTTGTCAGCCTATAGTCTACATTTGAGTCAAAGTGAAAGGTTTCAATTCTCTCTAGCATTCAGAAATGCTATTATGCCCTCATCCTTTGAATCTGTGTTAGGTCATGATCTCCATGTGAAAAAAAAATCAGATCTAACAATTTAAGATGTGCAGCAAGACAAGTATCATGAGGCATGCCTCTAATCTAAGAGGCTGAAGCAAGAGGATTGAAATTTGGTCCTAGCCTGGGAAATATAGGGAGTTAGGAAGATCCTATCTCAAAATGAAAAATAAGGGGCTAGGGATCTAGTTCAGTGCAATGGCCTTGTGTTCAATGCCCAGTACTACAAAAGAAGTGCATCACATTGAAAGATTTCAGAGCCTTCCTAAAACTTAATTTAAGACAGGCTGATCAAATGGTTGGCCCCTCCAAATTGTGTAGATTTCTGCATTTGGTTAATATATATATATATATATATATATATATATATAATATATATATATATAATTTGTACATCAAGGAAAAGCACTGAAATGACACCTAGGATTTGGAGGCAGACTTATGTATATTTTCAGGCACTGGCTGGGATCACTCCCAAAATATCAGTTTCTGATCTCTGCTGGTCTAGGGCTTATATAAAGTTTGCAAGTGGGAGATAGATGGAAGCAAAGTATGTGGCTGACTTGGATTGGTTCTTACAATATGACCAGCTATGTATCACAGTCACCAGCCATTTCTAAGAAACAGAAGCAACAGGAACTATAACAGGAACTATTGTCTGGGAAGCTAACAGAAACTGAAGACTACTGGCTGAGGAATGGACAATTTCAGCTAAAAAATAAATACACTATATTTAATAATTTTGCATCTTGATTAATATTTCAAGGGAATTTCAAAATGTACAACTATTTAATTCATTTTTATTATGGTAAAATGCATATAAAATTACCTTTTTACTTATTTTTGAGTGTATATTTGGATATTCGTAAAATATGTTTACATTTGTGCAGCCACCAGCATCCACCTCTAGAACATTTTCACCTTTCCAAATAGAAAGTTTGTACCTTTTAAGTATTAATTTCCCACTCTCCATTCCCTTTAGGACCTCAACAACCACCATTTTTATGACTCTGTGAATTTGATGACTCTGGGAACATCATATAAGTGGAATTTATTTGTGACTAGCATATTTTACTTGACTTAATGTCTTCAAGGCTCACGAATGTTGTGTCATTTATCAGACGTTCCTCTATTGAATCACTGTGCCAAATATTTTTATGATATCTTTGTTGATTTCATCTTTCAGCTATTGTGAATAATGCTATTAGGAGTGTATGGATGTATATACTTGTTTGTGTCCGTGATTTTAATTCTTTTGAATATAACCCAGAAGCGAACAGAAGAATATGCTGAAGAATATGCTAATTCAATACTTGATTTTTAAGGAGCTGTCTTGGTGCTTCCCATAGGAGTCACACAATTTGGCATTCTTTCCAGCAGTGCACAAGGGAATCAATTCCTCCACTTCTTCTTTTTTTTTTTTTTTTTTTTTTTTTTTTTTTTTTTTTTTTTTTTTTTTTTTTTTTTTTTTTTTTTTTTTTTTTGCAGGACCGGGGTTCAAACTCACGACCTTGCACTTGCCAGGCAGGCACTTGTGCCACGGAGCTATCTCCCCAGCCCCTAATTCCTCCACTTCTTGCCAACACTTATTTTGTAGTTTTTGTTTTTTTATCTTCTTCCTTTAGTAATAGCCATATTCATGGGTATGAGGTGCTATCTCATTGGGTTTTTGATTTGCATTTCCTGAAATATTAGTGATGTTGAGTATTTTTATGCGTTTATTGATCATTTGTATATCTTCTCTGGGGAAATATCAAGGCTTTTACCTAATTTTAACTGGGCTATATTGTTATAGTTGTTTAATTGTGTTCTTA
>PVKN010024180.1:0-14509 GCA_004027915.1 Capromys pilorides
TCTAACAGTGACTGAGTAGAATGCAATAGTTTATCTCAGGTCTTTCTCTCAAAAACAGCTTCTAAACCACTTAACATAAAAGATGACAGCATAATGTTTTCTAAAACATGCACTGAATGGATCTCACATGAAGGTGACAAAATGAAGTGAGACTGGTCCGGACTGTGTTCTCTAGAGACTATCATTCAAAAGACAGTTGACTTTATTTGCTGTGGTTGACAGGTTCTCAGATTGCTTGAACAAATTTGGGTATTAATGTGTTTTCTGTCTATTTAGAAAGAATTACTATTCTGTCTGCCTCAGGAGGCTGCTTTATTTCCAGATTTAACTCCATATGATATTATGGGCCCCAACTTTTGAATATGGTATCCTATTTACAAAGTATGCCTTGATTTAGCGAAAATATTTTCAGCTCCCTCTATGAGTGACACGCTGCGCTACACAAAGATATATAAGTATCTGTGTGGGCTTCTGTTATGGTTTATGTCTAGTTGTCCCCCCAAAGCCTCATGCAATCATGGGGCGGGGACTACTAGAATTTGAGACGAGTCATGATCCATTAGGATTATGTGTTACAATTGGTTCCTCCCTGGAGCATGACCTGGGCCTGCCTAGGATATGATTGGCTCCTCCTTAGAGTGGGATCAAGGGCCCATCCTGGGGTGTTATTGGTTCCACCCTAGGGCACAACGGGCCCACGTCAGAGTGGCTGAGCACAAAGAGACTTTTTAAAGGGCTGTTACTCTCTGCTCCGGTGAGTTGGTTGAGTTGGTTGTTCTGCCACCATGAACTGATGCCCTCTGCCCTGTTCCACTCAGCCTTGGACCAGCCGAATATGGACTGAAACCTCCAGCAACTGTGAGCTAAATAAATCTTTCTTTCCTTCGAGTGTCGGGTATTTGTCCCAGCAACGAGTAAAAAGTAACTAAGACAGCTTCTAAAGGCTTAGTTCTATGATAGCACAAAAGAGAAGAAAGTTAACTTCACAAAAGTGTAAATAAAAGACTGTTCTTCTATGAAAAAATAGATATATATTATATATAATATATATAATTAATACTTATATAATATATATAATTGTATAATATATATTCACAAAAAAGGATAGATATACAGCTACTTTGACTTAGTTCATTAAGAATAAAAGTTTGTACTAATATTGTTTAGACAAGATATTATGTCTGCATCTTGTCCTCTGAATAACTACTGTAAAGACAATATGTAGTGTATTAATTATTGTAATCATCCTGCTACCTTGATTTGAAACTGTTTCATTGCTATTTCATCTTTTTTTCACATTAAAATGAATTAAAAAAGAAAAAGAAAAGAGAAGGAAAAATCCAATAGGATGGGGTGGTGTTATGTCATTTTTCTAAATTCCCTAAAGGGCAGATGAGACCTCAAGGGACTTGGCGGGGGCAGCCTTCCACTGAGAGCCAGCAGGCTCTAGGGTCACACCTGTATCTTCACCCCCCAGTGGGCATGTGGCAGACAGTGGAACCTACATCTTACAGGAAAGAAAACTGAAAATCAGATAAATTCAGTCAACTCCCTGAAAGTCATTCTGCTAATTGTCTGGCACATGGTATAGATGTTGTGAACAGTTTTGAATGCTGAGTGAATCTGTCAGGAAGCAATTTTGCACATGCACTAAGAGCCTCAAAACAGTTTAGCCTTTCAGTTAGCAATTTCATGTCTAGTAATGATCAGAGATGCATAGGAGAGAATTCCTCTTCACTGTGCATGCATGTAAGGCAGTAGGTCAACAGAGCTGTGTAGGAAACAACCCTTAGCTCTGTGAGCTTAAAAAAAGCGAAAAAACACTCAGATCTCTGGCAGAGCACATGTTGGGGTTATTCACTGGCACTGGGACACCTAAAGGAAAAGCGAATGCTGTGATGCCTCAGTCTGTGAACTCAATTCATCTCACAGTTCTGGGGAAGATGGTCACATTCATGATCAAGCAGGGAAGACAGCCATAGCTGTGTCCAACCCTCAATGAGGAACTCACAGATGGAAGCAAAATTTGGTCAAATGCTTCTACTTGAAAACCAAACTGTTGGCAGACAGAATCATTTGTAAATGGAGGTATTACTGTGTAAAAGCAAGTATGCTAGGATCTGCTTTAAACATACTGCATTTGAGATGACTGAGTCATATACCTAGAGGTCGCCTATCACAGCTGTCCTGTGGATCTGAGTTCAGCTGCATAACCTTCAGGGACAGTAAGATGATCACTGAAGCCCTGAGCTGGCCAGCAATTCTGGCACTGTAAGCAAGAGACCCTGGAGGTAAGTAAATAAACAGAGGACTTAATTCAAAGGAGAAAAGAAGTTACAGATTTAGGAAAGTATCAGCAAATGGTCATTTCACTAGAGAAAATGAATTTTTTTCAAATTCATTCTGCACATGAAAACAACTGAATGTAGATTTTCTATTGATAGTGAACAGCATAGTGAAGGTTGTTTCCTTTTATATAGAGCATAGGAACACAAAGTTGCTGTTACAGTTCGTGGCCTTAGTCAATCAGGGGCTTTTTTTTCTTATAACCTAACAAATAATTGTTTGTGTAAACCTCTCTCTGATTTCTTGGAAACTGCAAATACTGTGTCTTCCACATCTATTTTGTTGGTAGGGGATTTTCAAAGAGCCAATCCAAAATCTCTTATTCAGTTTTCCTCGTTGCTGATTGGCCTATAACCCATCCCTGGAAGATACTCAAACATTCTCTCCTCATAACAGGTTGCTGAATCTCAAGAGTTCTCGGTTTTGTTTTTTCTTAAGAACTCTAAGGTGCTACTAAAACGCCCTGCAACTTCCAAGGCTTCTGGTAGTGAATCTAAGTGCCAGAAGAAGTTTAAGATGCTCCAGAAGGCTGAACTGATACATAGCATTTTTATTAAATTAAGTTGTTACAACACTGTATATGGTATTTTATTAGATTAGATTATATAACTCTGGGAGATATAACATATTTAGGATAAAATAGGCATTTTTCTGAGCTTATCTGAAATTCTCCATTTGGCAGGGTTCTTGAGTGCTTCAACAACATAGCCTCTGTGAATTTCAGGGGTCCACAGTACTCATTCTCATTCCTCTTCTCTTTCTCCCTCTTTTCCCCCTCCATTACTGGTACAGTAGGAATTGTACTGGGTTCTATAGTCCTCTAGGCAAGGATGATACCACTGAGATATATCTCCAAGCATTTTATTTTGAATCAGGGTCTTACTAACTTACTCAAACTTTAAATCCTTCTGGCTTGGCCTCCCAAGAACATAGTGTGATTACAGATGTGTACCTCCGTGCCTGGCTGGTTCTCTTTTTTTTATAATAACTATAGGTTAAATGGCATCATATAAAATATGATGTGATGTTGTTATTATTTATAGCTTGTTATTCCCTGGAAAGCTTCATGCAATCATACATCGGGTTTTCAGAAGATGACCAGATTATGGGTGCCCACTATTTGCTTACTGATAGAAGGTGGAGCCTAGCTAGAGGAGCTGGGTTGCTGAGGACATTTTATCTGCCTGGCTCCTCCCTTGATCTCTTTTTCTCCCTGCTTTCTGCCTGCTGTCACCCTCCCTGCTTTCTCCCCACTGCCAGGCCCCCCTGCCATGATACACAGTCTTGGAGCCAACCAACCATGGATTAAAATGGGATCCAAAATAAACCTCTCCTTTCAGTTGCTGTTGTGGGGTATTTTGTCCCTATGAGAAGCACAATTAAGACATATTTCAACCTGACATTATATGTGAGGTTAATTTTTAAGAAAATTATGATAAGGAAAACAATATGGCTTATATATTGACAGAGCAGGTTTGCTGCAGAAACACAGATGTTTACAACTGCTAGGAGAATATGTGGGGCAATTCCAATAGATAAAGTAGGTCTTAGTTATATACCCTGGTAATTTAGTGGTGGCTAATTATAAAATCCCTTTATCTCTAGCCATTAATTTGCAGATTTCCTGCCCCACCTATTCCCAGTTTTCTCATGGTTAAATTGTACTCATATGGAGGGAATCTAAAAAAGCCAAAAATTTTCCTTCTGTCCTGCACCTTGCAGCACCATTCCTCATTTCATTCCAGCCCATTGGCCTCTTCCTTCTTTGGATCACTGGATTTGCACTGGGGCATGGGAAATAACTTTTTCTTTACAGAAAGGAATACTTTGAAGACAGTGACAGTCAGGCGCCATGGAAAGTAACCTGCCAGTATAGTAATGTCCACAGTGGGGCTATGCTGATTGCTTGACAGCCCAACAGCATTTGAACAAAAAGGTATATGATTAGTGAAAGTTATTGGAAAACCAGGTTTAAGCACTAGACGTTTCACTTCCCTGGTGATATGATCTCACCTAAGCTCTTCACCTCTCAGTCTCAGTGATCTCATTAGAAGATCTGACCAGTAAAACATGACAATACTAGAACGCTGTATGATTACAAATGCTATACCAGTGTGAGGCAGTGATACTAGTCTAAAATCACAAGAATGTTGTGAAAGCAAAAGGAACCAAGAGTTCTAAATGTTTTCTGAAGTTCCTCACTTCTATTACCAAGCTGATACTCACCAGACTTCTCTAGTGCTCAAATTTCTGTGCTCTGTACTCATTTGTGCTGAATTATTTTAAATCTTGATTCGTAGGATACTTGCTGCAACTGATATCAGTAAATCAACTCTATTCACCTTCCTTTTGTGCATAGTTGAAGCCACTGAAATCTACTCCTGAACAAAAAAAATAGAGAATAATCTAATAAATGCTTCCCCTGGACCAGGTATTCACTGTTCCTGAGATCCTTTCCACAAACCACAGACTGTTCCCACAGAAAAGAAATTAGGAAGCCTCTGCATCTGAGACCAATGGAAATGACGTTTCTGTTAAAAGCTGTCTGTGGCTAGATGTATCTATCCTAGGTACAGAGTTAAATGATATAATAAAGTTATTCAAAGACATTAAGCTATTATATACAATGTTATCAAGTATCTTCCACTTAGTATTAACAAACACAGATATAAATTTCCTTTGGCTGCCATCTCACAAGCTGCAAGTTCTCAGTGGGTTGTACACATACAAGCTCTTTGCCACTTAGTTTTGCCACACAAACTTAGGAAACAGGATGTCAGAAATGCATGACCCATGGAAATGTGATGCTTTTCAATTTCCTTAGATCATCATGCCTGAACTTAGGAATGCCAAGTTTCATCTAGTGCCAGTTTCTGTCATGGGTTTCCATTTGCTACTTATATGTCATATCTAATACACTGGAAATCAGAGACAAGGAGACCCAACAGTCTGAGCTACAGTGCAAGATTCAAAGGTGGGAGCTAATATGGCATTGAACTTTGAACCTAATTCATGGCTCATACAAGCCATACACCTATGAACATTGCTTACTTACTGGGTGAAAGCATGATATGAAGGGAAAAATGGGCCATTATACATGGGCAAGTCCTATGGCCCCAATTTTCCTATGATTATTCACCTGAAGTGCAAGTTCAGAGGTCATGCACATGAGATCCAGCTATTTCTCAGTAAACTTGCTAATTCTATCAACTTGACCTGATTCTCATTTACCTTTAAAAGTCAAGTGTTCAAACTAGATGGACTCCACTTGTTTTGAACCAGGATGGACACACAAACCATCCAGGGTTTGTCGAGGTTATAACCACAAGAAATAGTGACTTTCTTGCTGGTATCTGAGGCCTTTCCATAATGTGGGATCCAATCACTGTAGGTCAGCTGAACCAGCTCTTAATGCATTTGCTCTCCTTCTTTCAGGAAACAGCATCCTCCACTCAGCTGCCGATAGTGTGACCAGTGCTGTACAGAAGGCAAGCCAGGCCTTAAATGAGCGTGGGGAGAGGTTAGGCCGAGCGGAGGAGAAGACAGAAGACTTGAAGAACAGTGCCCAGCAGTTTGCAGAAACTGCACACAAGGTGGGCCAAGCAGAACACAGGAGTATTATCACTGAATTCTTAGGAATTGAAGTGTCCAGAAACTTTTAAGTACCAAAGTTATGAAAAACATTTTCTCTTGACTCTTGACTCTTTAATTCCGTTCCAGAAATTCAAGACTCAAATTTTAGACAACATGGTAAGGAAAAAATGAGCTCAGATTCAGAAGATATCCCCACTCTTGGCCAAGGTTTAGAGGAATTCATTGCAAGCTTCGGCTGCTCAGCTTACATTTCCATCCCACCCTCTTCCCACCCTGCACCTGACATCCTGTGTTCTTATCTCTGTACCAGGCACAAAGCAAGCTCCGGCTCCTGGACTGGTTTTCCCTTGAGAGGGGCTGGGAATTATTTACTTCAGAATTCAACCCCAGTAGCTCTGAGCCTGAACACACAGATTGGCTCAGTTCTGCCAGCAAGAACTCCTTCTGACTCTCATTCTAGAGGATAGTGTTTTCTGCATAGTTGGGCCCACACTCTGTAAGCTCTTACTAACAGCTGTGCCCAAAGGTGGAGATTTAACTGGCAGTCACTATCTAAGGCAGTCAAAAACCAAAAGAAAGAGAGGCCTTGTTGATCAGGTGATAAAGTGGATTTACTACTGTCCTTGCATGTCAGATTAAAGGTCAGTGTTTTTTCTGGCTGGTGATTTAAATTGCAGTTCCCAGGAGCAGCTTCTGCTGATGACCTGCATTAGCCTGTCAGTTAGATGATCTGGACCTTCAGATGGACTTTCGGGTGACTTTGGGAAGAATATATATATATATATATATCTTCAGCAGACAGAAAGCCCTACTTCTGCTGAAAAAGTAAGAATGCCAAACCAACCAAGCAACAAGACATTTCTGGCTAAGCAAAGGGAGCAAGTCCCAACGGTCCCACTCATGCCCAACTGGGGACCTGGCTCCCAGCATATGCTTTCTGCCTTTTTTCCCTGCATCTGTTTTATACAGATGTGTTTGGGTTATCATTGGTTCTCCATCTTACTGCATTCTACCTCTGGGGCCCACTTGAAATTCCTTGGAGAAGAGCTGGCCAGATCAATCTGAAAATGCTGGCAGCCTTATTGGAGCCCCTGGCTCTCGGATTGCAATGGTTGTTGTAGAGAGAATAAATTCAGATCAAAAGTTTCTGTAGGCCTTCCTCCCTTCTCCAGCCTTGCCTACAGAGTAATGATGAGATGGAAATACCAGTATCTCAGCCTACCTTAATTTATAATGGCAGCAACTCAAATGATTTAAGAGGAAGACAGACAGTGGAAATCTGGGAAAACATTTTAAAATGCTGAGTTGTGGAGGAGAAGGCTGAAGGGACTGTCTTCATGTCTGGGAATGGTGATAGTGCAGGCAGTTAGTCTTCATCCTTCCCACACAGAATACCCAATAGTATACAGATAACATTCTGCTAAAAAGAGAGTTTAAGTTAATGATTAAACCATGAGCCAGGTTACAGGGAAAGACTGAAGTCATTCTTCCTAAGGTGGAGTAGACAATACCTGGATGTCATTCATGTAGGCGTCTCTGTCAGAGGAGGCTGCACAAACACCAGAGTGTATAACCTAAACAGATGGCCTGAATTCTTGGCCCTAGCAATCCTGTTTCCTCCATATTAAGGCCAAGTTTGCTAGGTGATTGGGAAGCAATATGATATAGTAGTTAAAATCTTGTGTTTTAATCTAGCTTTGACGCTATTAGCACAATAGATAACATGTATAAATCTGAATTATTTATAGTTATTCCCATCAAAATAGTTTCTGCTGAACCTGGCCTATTCAGTAACAGAATGGACTCTGTAAAGGGGAAGAGAATTATTACAGGTGACTGTGGATTCTCAACACAACCCCAGAGAAAGAATGGAGATGAAAATTACCCAAACTCAAAAGCAAAGAGAGGTAGGAAGGTCTCCTGAGAGGAGAAAGCAGACCTTGAAATAGGACCAGTCAGCATAGAGGCTGATGATGTTACCAGGAATAAAAGGACCCCTGGTTCTGACTAATGAAAGAGTCCAGACCTGGAAGTAATTCTCATTTGATTCTGTTTTACATACTACAGATGCTGCTGTGTGTGAGGGAGCAGGAGACAGAGAATGAGCAGCATTAGCAGCACTCCTAAGGAGCAAACTGACCTCTTTAGCTAAGACACAGTGATGTTCCCACAGAAAGGGACAGCTGACTTGGTGCTACTAGTGTAGGCTCACCATGAGAACGTCATCTCACTGGCGAGGCCCCAGCCAGGCCTGCTGATGAGGAGCAGTGAGCTCAGATAGAACCCAGCCTACCCTGACCCAGATGTATGTGGGCTTTTGACTCATTACGAGTGGGTTGTATTTACATGTGGAGGCAAGAGCACATGGCCAAGCCTTGAGCAGACAACAGTACTCCTAGGTGACAGTTCCTCTGAGCTCCTGGGTAAAAAAAAGACACCCAAGCCCACATGGAAAGTGTGGTACATCTTTCTAGATTACAGTAGCAAAGGTTGTTTGGCCTAACTTTTTCCAGGACCCCTGAAATATCCAGAGTATAAAATGAATGAATCATGTTCATACAGCTTGATGCTCAAGACACACTAGTGCTTGTCTGCTGCTAAGTGGATGGAAAATGATCTATTCCTCCCTCTTCCCCAGGACCCCTCTTCCAGCTCCATTAGCCTGACTTGAGGAAGTGCAGTTCCTTCCTGAGCTGTGGGGCTGGCACAGGTCCAGCCGTTAGGAAAGTACAGTTCTACCATATACAAAGCCCTGCTTACTTTCACTTCTCCAAAAAGCAGAGCAATGCAGTATGTGCAGCGCTTTGACAGCTCGCCATGGGCAGTGAGTCACCAGGCATGGGCGTCGCCCATACCTTGGCATCCACGGATGGTATTTCTCACAGAAAGGAACATTGATCTGCCCTGCTCTGCACAGACGGTCATGGGGGGAGGGCTGGGCACATGTCTGACTCTCCTCAGCACTGTGGCCAACTGTCTCTGTGCATCTGTAGGCCAGAAGGGAGAGGTTTCAGGTCCCCTGAAATATCTCCCTGGTATCAGTACAATTTTTTCATTATCATTATTTAGGTGAAATATATTGCATAACATTAATAGATAATGTTTTCCATAAGATATAGAGATCAAAATAGATAAAAAATT
The DNA here is from genome assembly GCA_004027915.1 of Capromys pilorides. Classification (NCBI taxonomy): domain Eukaryota; kingdom Metazoa; phylum Chordata; class Mammalia; order Rodentia; family Capromyidae; genus Capromys; species Capromys pilorides. The sequence goes on from PVKN010024180.1 coordinate 9,082, forward strand.
TTAAACTTGTTTTAGAATTCAGACATCCCAATTCTGAGACTTAGAGACGTGTTAATTAACCCATAAATAAGATAAAAACTAAAATGTTAGAGTTCAAGGTCTTACAGCCAATTTGTAGCAGCAGATATCTGCTCCAGTGGCTTTCTACTATGGCACCTTATCTTCTATGTTCTAAAGCTCCTAATTCCCAAGAGAAATCCTAAACCCAGAATGATACCACATTCTGCAAATATAATCTACTTTAGTTCATTTGGGCTACTGTTACAAAATATCACTTGGGAGACATACTTTTCATGGTTCTTGAGGGCGGGATGTCCAAGATTAAGATGTTCTTAGACTATTCCATGTCTTATTAAGGCCTATTTCTTGATTCCTAAATGATGTCCTCTTACAGCATCCTCTCAGGGTAGAAAGGGCCAAGAGTGTTGCTCCACTCTCTTTATAAGGACACTAATCGCAGTCATCAGAACTCTGTCCTCCTGCTCCAATCATTTGCCATAGGCTCTTAACTCCTAACACCACTCTCTGTGGGATCAGTTGAAGCATATGAATTTTGGGGAAATACAAACATTCAGCCTGTAACAATCTCTCAGGTAGTAAACTACCCAATTCAGTTGTATTTCTACACAAGATGACTGGTCACAGCCTTGGGGTCTCCCCTTAGCTCTCTTTCAGATTTAGTACCATGGGACTGATTTGAGGAGTAGCACAGTCACTGCTGAAGATCAGTGACTGATGTAAGCCCCTAGTGAAAAGTTAACAGCTCAATGAATACCAAGAAGTAGCACTGATCAAATATTTATGTTTGGTATTCATTATGCACAGCATTTAACAGCTCTGTGGATTTGATGGCCCTCCTTACTAAATAATGTATAAAACATAGAGACAGCAAGAACTGAAGCTATACAATGAGAAGGGCTCAGAGTATAACTAAGGAATAGGATATATCTGACAGCCCTAGCTCTGTTATTTCACTGGCCATGTGTCCTAGACTATAAATTCTCAAGGACCTGGAGTTATTATCCAACTTCATACTTCTTGGCAAACATCTATAGCACTCAGCAAGGCAGCATGGACATATCCAGAACAGCACAAACTCTGTGTCTGACAGTTGATTGACCACTGCTATTATCACTGTAGAGGTTCTCACAGGCAACACTCAATGAGGTACTAGGCATCTGTCAGCTAAGGTTTCCTCCAGAGATGAGCTTCACAGCATGAGAACTAGGGACAAGTGTCCCTGTACTATTACATGCAGAAACATTGATGCTGCTCTTCTTACGGAAGTTCTAGTGTTATAACTTCTCTGACAAAGATATTAAGAGGAGGAAGGGAACATGTAGACTGTCCTGGATTTTGTTGAAGAAATGGAATATTGATATCTTTCAAGATTCTGTAGCTTATCACTGGGAAGAATCAGTGGATTCTCCCTTACTAACTTTTTAAAAGCAGATAATCTAGACAAGTTTTTTAGAAAATTGTTGCCTACAGATAGTTATCCCTTCTTTGCTCTAAGAAATTCTGAAGTACAACCTTAGTCCTGCTAATTCCCAGTCCCGACTGGCAAGTTTAATCTTCAATACCAGATTCTGAACACATACATATAATTCAGGACGAGGTAGATAGCTCAATGGAATAAGTGCTTGCCTGGCAAGCGTAAGGTTGAGTTTGATCCCTGGTACTACCAAAAAACAAAACAAAATCACAAAAAAAAAAAAAAAAAAAAAAAAAAAAAAAAAAAAAACTATAATTCAGTCTCTATTGTGCCTACTATGAGATTTTTAGAAAAAGATCTGAACATAAAAATTATATTTCATAAAATTTATGTTCTGTGCCTGCATATAATTTCCTCAAATACATCATCATGGACTCCAAGGCGCTTGGGAAAGTATTGAATGATGCAGTGTTACTTGGTGTTCCCATTTGTAAAGATCTAACATTTTAATAATGTCACGCATTTCTCAAACTCCAATGGGATAAGTAGTAAATCAAGGTCTGCACTTGGTCTATTGTTAAGCACTAGTCAGTAACACAATTTACTTGTCAAGAGTTTTGGCCCATGTTGAACGTCCAAGCTAATATTGAGTAAATGGGACTCACAATGAGCTGTTGAGTCCCTAATCCTCCTAATGTCAGTGAATACTTATGTTTCAGAAGTGTAGCTGTTCCAGGGTAACTAGTAACCCTGTAACTCCTGCCCTAGGGTTGTTATCATTATGCCTGTGTATTGATTTATCTAGTTGACCCTTCAGCAAGATGGAAGGACATACACAGCACTGTTCCTCACTGCACACCACAACAACCTTAAAGTAAGGGAAAGAACAACTTCATTGTCCAGTAAGCTTTTTGGAAAAGTGTTGCACATTTATTGGGTGTCATGTGGATAATAGTGATCTGCTGCAGAAAGTATAATCTGGTGCTGTTTCTCCTGGATGGTGTAGAAAGGAGCCAGAAGAGAAGCCTTGTTGCTGAACAGTTCTCCCTTTTTCCCTCTCTCTCCTTAGCTTGCCATGAAGCACAAATGTTGAAAAACTGCCTATCCTGCTGGCCCTCAAGAGAAGTGCAAGAGTTGTTCAGCAGTTTTTACAAGAATTCTGGACTTCCACTTGCTTTTTTCCCCCATATGGGGACACTTAGGGGTGTTTGTATTGTTTCGTTCTTCATTTTTAGGTGTTGACATGGATGGAAAGGTGTTGTGTTTATACATTTCCCTAATAACCTTGCTTTAAAAAGTGCAACAATAATATTGGCTTCATTTTAATTTTTTTTTCTGTGTATGTGTGTGTGGGGGGGGTGTTGAATGTTTTCCTTTACAAGAAGAAATTATTTTGAAGTATGAATATAAAATTTGGACCAAGTGATAAACTGAACTGGTCTAAGCTGGCAGTGTGTATTCTTTCTCCCTGATACCAAGAAAGAAGAAATTTCAGTGTGGTAACATCAGTTGTTATTTTTGCTAGATGAAAATAAAAGTCAAACAATTGGCTTCACTCTCACTCCTAGAACTATTAAATTGAAGAGTAAAATTAGAATTCTGTATCATGAGATAGAAGTCTGAATTATGAAAAACACTTGGATTTATCATCAGAAATAGCAGTCTTAGATATTTCTTTTTGCATACTAATCTTTTGCATGAACCATTACCAGTGTTCAAAAACCAAATCAGAATCACAAATAGGAATCTACTTTCTGAGCTGCAACTTAACTACTTCTGCTCTTTCTTTCCAGGGTGGTAATTTGAAATTACCACATGAGAAGTCTGAGAGTTAATATTCAAAGAAAAGCCTACTTAAACACTGTCTTCAGGGATGTTTTTCTTTTGTCATTGTCCTAAATTACAATAGCTGACGTTTTAATGAGCTTTGTTGCTCATCAAAAATTGATTTGTCCAGATAAAATGTCTATGTAAAAGATAATGTGAAAAGATACTATAGTTAAAATCTTTTTTGTCTTATTTTTACAAAGCCAGGTCCATTTTAGAGACACCCTCAGAATATCCTTCAGAAAGTTTTGTATTATGTGACTTCTGAAGGTTTGAATTTCATTTTTACTGTTTATTTAATGCAATTTAACATGTATGCTTCTTGACAAATTGCATATAATGACAACTGTAGCTTGCCTAATTGAACCATGAGTTTTGTCATAAAGCCTTTATGTTGCTGCCAGGTGGAATAGAATTGGTTACACACCTTTTGTTTGTGTGTTGCTCAGGATGACCCTGCATTTCCAGTCTGGAAGCTTTGTTTCCAAGAAGGTACAATGTAAACAAAAATCTATACTTCATCCTGAAACCAGGAAGCAAAGCTGTATGTCTCAGATACACTGTCAGCCTCTCACTGCAGGACCCCCTTGATTTTGAAACTGCATGAGTCCTCAGGACTGTTCCTTCTAACTCAGTGAGCCGATGAAGTTTGTGTGTATTATAGTCTCTTATGTAGCAGCATAAGATTAATTTTGGATTATTAATCCTCATAGTTTAAACTCTCCTAGAGAATTAAATTACCCTATAGAGAAAGTTTGTCTGTTGGAAAATTAAAATCACAAGCAGGATATATCAAAAGGAAAATGAATTTGCTAAAGACAAATTTCTTAACCCCTTAAGATACGATCCCATTCTGGAACACTCTACAAAGTTGATATAGTAAACTACAAAATTTGCTATATTTTTCTTTCTTTTGATCTCTTAAAAATTTGAAGAAGTATACAGCATGTCATTTCATGAGTGCCAAGAGAAGAATTTATAGTTTCTAAGAAAACTCCCAAATATCAGTCCAATTAGGTTTTGATGGCAGACTTGAGTTCCCAAAACCCACAAATGTACACTCACAGCTACAGATATTCGTCTTCTCAAATTAGATTCTAGTTCTTGAGATAGACATGCGATATAAATAATTGCAAGAATAAATCCATAACCACATGACTGTTGGACAAATTCAAGAATAAAATTGGTTGCAACTATCTAAAAACAGTGTTTGGGTAGCAGAGGGTTAGGTCATAAGCATACTGTGAAATCTGAGATTCTTCCTCACTGGTTGAACTCTAATACATACTTGTAAGTGTTCCAAATCTTACCCTCTTTCTTCACTGTGCTTGTCCTTTTAGATCTAAACCTTATTGGAAATAGCCTGAAGTAGAAGAAAGCACATCTGAATGTTCATTAGCCTTCTCTATTAATTAGTTTCCAGTCAGTGGTCATATCCTTGACCTCCCTGTGTGAAAGTACTACTTGGCCTCCTCTGAACAGAGGCTATAATATCAATGCCTATGCCTCTTCCACCTTCAAGCCTCTTGCAGAGGATCCTAGTGATAAGGTCTTTGCTATCCTTTTGTAGAAGGTGCTGTGATATGAACTATTAATATGATCTAACCTAGAGAAAAATTGCTAAAATGACTCATATTATTTGGGACAAACACATTTGGTTGAGCTTGCTAGACAGTATTGAAGTTTTCTGTCTTGTTTCTGCACTTCACTATGAAATTTTTGTGAAGGAGTTCTCAAATTGTATTGCCACAGTAAAGAAAAGAGTCTTTGTAGTGTTACTTCTCCCTGAAACATAGCTGTAGTATACTTCAATAGTATTATTAGGTATCTGTGTACAGAAAGTATGCAGTTATTCAGGTTAATGTTTCATTTTAAAGAATGTATCTGTAAAATGTAACGAGACCAGTAGTTAACATTTTTTAAGCTCTGCAAAAATTAGGATTATGTGTTAGGCTTAAAATTATAGTGAAATCTGTCTTACTATTTTAGTGGCTAGCAGAGATTGTGCATCTATGTAAGAATATTTTAAGAATTCCCTAAATAAGGGATTTTAAAGATAGGTTTCACCTGTAATTTTCAGAAATGTGGCGCTGCTAGTGTCTGTTGTACAGTTACCAATTCTTCAGAAGTTCTCTAAGATGTCAAACAATTGTTTATTCAGAGGCC
>PVKN010024181.1:0-14530 GCA_004027915.1 Capromys pilorides
AAGATGCATGCACAGTGTTATGTGCATTTAGTGTCACCTTAAGGTCTCTGTCCTCTGCCATGATTGCTTCCTAACATCTATAGGTGACTGTGGGAAAAAAGATTGAGTTAGAAGTACAGGTATATGCAAATAGAACTGAACATTTCTATATTAGTAAATACAACTACTGTCCACATCTTGATAGCATATGGTCTTTTAAATTCATTTTGCATAAGAAAACTTAAGCATATTAATTTATTATTATTTCCTTTTTTAATTCTATTAATTTTAATAAGAAAGAAATAACAATGAGACAGTTTCAAAACATGGTACTAGAACAGCTCCAATAATTAATACATTGCATATTGTCTTTGTAGTAGTTGTTCAGAGTACAAGAGCAGATATGATAACTTTTCTAAACACTATTGGTACGAATATTTCTTCTCATTGAACTAAGAGAAAGTAGTTGTATGCATAGTCCAATAGTCCATAGTAGTAGTGAGTTATCAGCAGAACTAGCAATGTCAGAAGCTGTTGACTTGAGCCTTTTACAGCTCAGCATATTAAATAGGTTCTCTTTTTTATACCTCGTGGCTAAATTTTTCTGCTGGATGGTTAAGACCAAGTTAAAGCAAGACCTATATAACAAAACATGTAACTTTTGTATCTCCCAAGGTCAGTCAAATCCCCTCAGGATTTATCCTGAAACCATGTATAGCATTTTGTAGAACTTTTGTCAGTGTGAGCCATCTGGATGAGTCATGGTCATTGCTTGACCAATTTGCACTCTGTGAAAGCCTGGGAGAATATTTTCCCTCTAGGTGACTCTCCTTAGGCACACTATACACCATCCATTCCTTTCCTCTGTAGCCCCATAATCTCCTTGAACAGAAAATGTGGGATATCCTGAGTTATAGGATGTTACAGTACAGGTTCTCTTGTGTCCTGAGTCCTCTTTGACATAGAGGGGCTAGGCCCAAAATATTGGCTGTCTTTGTAGCCCATCTTTTCTCTAATTTCTTAGCCTGCAAACTTAAGGTATTAACCCTCCAGAAGAAAAGCTTAGCGATACTGTTATCCAATAACATAGGTACTTGAGCTTAACATCACTGTCTTTGTGAATATCAAATGCCTTTGACTAAATATGGAACCAGTATTTTCCATTGATCATTGATATTCTAATAAATCCCTATAGAATGTGATAAAAAAAAATTACAAATTTTTACACAAGGAAAAAAATGCCATAGGATTGACCTGCTACAATTTTGTATATGGTTAAATTTCTAAATTTCTGTGTAAAAATTTGTAATTTTTATCACTATTATTTTCTTGCAGAATATTTTATTAAAAGATCTATCACATAGTGCTTCAATCTCTTGATCCTTTGAGATAGGGAAACTTGCATGCCAACATTTGTTGTGAGGCCTACTTGCAAGAGTTTCTCTACTTACAATATTCCATGAAACACAGTAAGTTTTTAGAGATATCACTTATTGTATCAAACAGTAAAAGTGAAGTAATGATTATTAAAATATGTTTTTTAACATAAAGTTAACAACTTTTCTTTACCTCAATTCCATAGGCTTTGTGATGTTGAATAAATAAATGGTGACTCTCTTGTTCTAATTGAAAATCAATTGAGGATTAATGGGGGGATGTCTTTTAGGTTGGTGTTAGATTCTTTGTTTATTGGGGCCTGTGGAAGAAAGTGGGTTTTAAATTTTTTGGCCACTTAGTTCCTCAGCTCCTATGAAGAGAATTTTCTGTGTACATGGCCTCTAATTTAGAATGGTTTCTAGTGATAATAAGTATTTCTCACTGCGCTGTAGGGAACATTTTTGCTTAAGCTGTGGTTAAGACTCAAGATAGAGGTACTCCCACCCACCATGGCTTAGAAGTTGAGTCATTTCCAGAGGGTAGCTTCCACTGCTGCTTGCCATCAAGTCAAAAATAAATATGTAATCTTGCCTTCCACGTCTTTCAGTTCTCCTGGTATACCTATGCTCATGTTATTTATTTGTGACATTTCTTAAAAATCCATGGCGCTAGTGGGCATGTGCCATGGAGAATTCAGAAATTCCCTAGTAATTCAGTAAGGTGTTCGGTAGCTCTTCCCTCTTTCATCATTGTCTTTATTATTATTATTTTTTTAATTTTTTAGTACAGGGCCTACAGGGTCTTACTATTCAGATCTGACTCATAGTGATCCTCCTGTTTTTAGCCTCCCAAGTGCTGGAATTACAGGCATGGGCCCCCATTCCCAGTCTCAGTTGCTATTTCAGCATGCCCCAGGGCTGGGGCTGGTACAGCCTGTGTTGCTGGGGATCGAACCAGGTCCTTGCAAGCTTGTGTAAGCAGATGTTTTAATCCTCTGCACTATTTAGCCAGCCCCATTTTTTGCTTTTTAAATTTATTTTTAAAGAGAAGAAAAAGTAGTTAAAAATCCATTTAGAAATGATACAGGATTTTACTAATCAAACCAATAAAAAATGAAAAATGGTTGCTATAGTGCATGAAGTTGTCTTCAAAGTAATTGTTTAGATTACCACAGGTAAGCAAGCAAAATTGATTTAGAAAGAAGTTATAAGAAATGAAGAAAAAATTTTAAGCATTGACCACTCCTTTCAGTAGGCAGCAGAAATCAGTGGTGCAGTTATCCAAGCTGTCCTGTATATGTGCATAAATGCATAAATATATCCTTTTCCCTTCCTTCTTTGGTCTTTTTCCTAATCCCAGTTGTTCCTTCCCTTTGAACAGAGATCTTTTATTCTCTCTCTCTCTCTCTCTCTCTCTCTCTCTCTCTCTCTCTCTCTGTCTCTCTTTCTCCTTCCCTCCCTCCTCTCCGTCCCTCCCAAATTACAATTATAAGTAAAATTTGGGACTGTTGCACATTGAAAGGAGACATCTTCCTGCCGTGAAGTATTGTTCGATATAGTGACAAGAAATGCATTTTCTTAATTTTTTCTTATTTTTTTTAATTTTTTTCTGTATGTAGGACAGGGTCTACAGGGTCTTACAACATAGATGAGACTCCTAGTGATCCTCCTGTTTTCAGCCTCCCAAGTGCTGGACACGTGCCACCACGCCCAGTCTCAATTGTGGTCTCAGTGCACTCTAGGGGCAGGGCCAGCACAGCATGCTGGGGATGTAACCCCAGCTGCTGTCTTCTGCCTAAACAGGCGCATTAGTCTGCTGAGATATCAGGCCAGACCTACTTAACTTTTTAAACGTTAAAAAAAAATCAGAGAAGTCTGATTGGCATGATTTTCAATGGAAAGAGCGTTAGATATAAAATAATAATTGTTGAGATTTGCTTTAAATTCAGGTTACACTCTTCAGTATCTCTTGTGTTTCCTCAGGGATCATTTGGTTAATTGCAGCTTCACACTTGCAGGATTTTCATAAGTGAAGAAAAGTTCTAAGGCCTCTATGCACATTTGATGTAAGACTATTGTAAGAGAAGGTGAACATGGTGATTAGATTTATTTTATCATTTCCATGTCAAAAATGGGTGAAACCAGCAGTTTGGATTGGTCTTGTTTAGCTAGATTGACCTGTTACTTGAGTCAAAATGTTCTATTTGGTTTTTCTCTTTAAGACACCACCCACATAATGTGCAAATGCCTGCTAATTTGATAAACATTCCTGGACATTTTTTATTGCCTGATCACCTATCTTAATGCTCCACGACCAGCTTAAATGACTGTAAAAATAACCCAAGTGGTTCCTGTAAACTGGTTTCCAGCAACACAGAATGAGTCCTTCAATACCAGCACATTTGAATATTGTTTCTACCTATTATCACAGTCTCTGCTGAGTACAGTATGGATTGTAAAATATTTGACGTGGAACTGTTTCTTTACAAATGAGGCTGTTCATACCCTCTGTATTGTAGTAAGATAAATAAAGTACCCCACTTACATCTGCTTTCTTGAGTTGCGTGTATACAGGATTGTTGTATTTAGTCATTCCACTCCTTCCATAGCCCAGTTATTCATTATTTAATATACTTTCTGCCTGAAAGGTGAGTAGCATGCACCTAGCCCTGTTTGTGACCATTCCTGAATAGAGGATTTCAGTCCATATCGTCCTTGCAAACTGGGAACCCAAATTGCCTTTAGTTTGAGTAATATGAGTAATCTTTAGTTATCAGTAATTTGTGTCACACAGCTCCCCTTATGTGACTAGCTTAATTATACTCTTCCCTCCCTATGTAAGCATAATTAGTTCTAAGCTTCTTGTAGGTAGGAAAAGCCAATGCTGAATTTCTTCAGTCTTGATTAATGAATGAACTGCAGTATTGTTGTTTTGGTTTTTTAATCAATGGGTATAAGTTCAGGTTGCGTGTATGTTTGCAGTTCTGTGATGCAGTTGCCTGTGTGCAAAAAGACAGCTGCTGCATGAGCACCAGAGGGGTCCACCAGGGGCTCAGCCTGTCTGAAGGTCCCGAAGAAGGAGTGCTGATTGCAACCTTTTGGGTGTAAACTTGAACAGGGGAGTGGCTTTGGTTTTGAGTTGTTTTCCTTCAGTTGTTTTTTTTTCCTCTCTGCCTCAGATTTATTTGTACAAAGAATACTGGAGGACACCCCCCAACACACACAGGTGACACCCCAAGGGTCACACTAGTCCTTCTGTTTTCACATCAGTAGATAAGAGGCTTTGATTGTGGAGCCTTCATGAGGCCTGGGCTGGTGCAGAACCTGGAGGCTGAGCCTTGGCTGGAGCCTGGGCCTTTGGCCAGCAAGGCCTGCAACCCTTGGCGGTCATGGATACACTTCCCAAGCATGGGGTGGGCAGTATAGGCAAGTCGAGCAAGCCTGAGGTTTGCTCCCTTTGGGATGATCTTGGGCTTGACCTCCTTGGGCTTGACAAGGTCCTTGATAGCCTTGGCACGTGCACTCATGGCTTTGACATTGTTTGCTTGCATCTTCTTAACGCTCTTGTTGTGCTTCTTAGTAAAATGCATGTTCCTAAGGAACTTGGGATCTGCTCCCTTCAGAGATTTGTATCTTTGTGACCGGAGCTTCTTGATGCCATTTCTGTGCTATTTTCAGGACTGGTTGTATGTCATATGGAACTGAACTGCAAACCATGGCTGCCAAGTGACTGGAACTGGAAGAAGAACTTAAAAGAAAAAAAGCTTCCTTTGTTTTTGTTGTGTTTTGAGATGAACATCAGGTAGATGGGAGAACACAGATGCATGGAAGCACATCTTCCAGAGGTCGTCACCAAGCTCAAAGTATCCTAAGCTTAATGAGGGAAGTGGCCATCCTTTGCCACAGAGCAGACTGCAGCCTAGTCTGCACCACTTGTAATGATGTCGCAGAGTTGCCTTTAAGGACAGGGCATAGGTGAGACAGGCATACACTCTGAACCCCAGTTCAGTGACAAATCTTAACTCTTTTTGACTTGCAAATATGCAGGTACCTAGGTATAATACTAATTCAGTCAGTACGTGCTAGGTAGAGTATGTTGATTTTGGTGCTTTCATTCTTGCATTTATCAAATACTTATTTACTAATTTTTAAGTGCTAACCATATCTGTCAGGGTGAAACTGTGTTAGCAAACTAAAGAAACAAATTGCTATGTTTGTAGTCATATATATATATATATATATATATATATATATATATATATATATGGGTGTGTATTTAGTACAGGGCCTACAGTGTCTCATTACACAAATCAGACTCATGGGATCCTACAGGCATGCGCCATCACACCCAGTATCAATTGCCTTCTTAGCACACCTCGAGGGCAGGGCCAGCACAGCACCTGTGAGTAGGGAGATCTAGCCTGGCCCCTGCATCTGCCTAAGCAGGTGCCTTAATCTACTGACCTATCTGACTGGCCCCTATCTGTAATGTAATTTTTAGACAACATTATAGTCAGGTTTTTCTTTTCTTTCTTGAGACAGAGTCACACCAAGTTGCCTGATTCTGCTGACTCAGCCTTCTGAGTAGGCTGGGTAACAGGCATGTGCCACCACTAGCCAGTCTTAATTACAAACATAAAAAGAAAATCCCTGGACTACCATTGACTTACATATGGAGATTGAAAGTGTGTTGTAAAATACATAGAATATTTTATTAGCAAATTGAAATAGAATCCCCTCCTGCTGCAGCCCTGGATCTGTTACTGTCCCTGTGTTACAGAGGTGGCCTGGATCCAAGGAAAGACCAGTTTGCTCGAGATTACTCTGTTCAGTAACAGACCTGGGAGTGACACTCAGATTGTCTATTCCAGAGCCAAGAGGCTTGTATCTAATAATGCTTTGCTTTCTGAACCCAATATCTAATAGAATAAAAAATAATTTAGGAGACTTTAATGAAAGGGTCTGATTCTGAGGCAGCTTTTAGATAACGCTCTAGCTAGCCCATACTATATTTCAGAGGACGCTGTTCTTTAGAATAGTTGGAGTCTCTTCATTTGTGGTGCTTTGAGCGTTTTAATGTGCTGTTCATTGAAATGGTGATCCAGTTCTACTCGCTAGATACTTGAAATTGACTTTTCATTGTCTCATTTGATTTTCTTTGTCAGCCAAATTCGTGGCTTATTTCTGGAAAGAAAAGCGGGATTAATTGACTTCCTTCCATTAATTATAACCATCTCCTGAGCATTCCAAAAAAGCAGACTTCAGCGTCTGGTGGTGGTGTTGGTTTCCTTTCTTCATGGAGGGACTGTGCAATTGTTGGCTGTACCCCTCACACAGTTAACCAGCCGGGGACATTCAGAGCCTGTCACTGCTCTGAATAGACATGTCCACACACCCCCTAAATACATAAACTTCATTTTTATAAATTTCAAATTGGTAATAAACTGGAGAAACTGGGTCATATTTTACATTTCTGTATCATTTACTGGGAAAATATGCCAAATCAGTAGGTAACACTTTTTATCTATTCATTCAGTTTGCACTGCAGAGTGGCCTAAGCAGAAAATTGGGTTCTTGGGCAATCACAGCCAAGTGGAATCTTTTGCATCCTGCCTTTTGGTAGAGTCTGCATTGTTTTCATGCCTCACATCTTAGCATGTATGAAGATGGATTTGTGAGAAAAATTAAAGATTAAAAGAACTTTTCAAACATTCATGATACTGCTTTTCTTTGGTGTGGATTTTTCAGATTTTTTTGTGTGTGTGCGTGTGTATTTGTGTGTGTGCGTGTGTATTTGTGTGTGTGCGTGTGTGTTTGTGTTTGTTGCTCATTATTGAACTCAGTGCCTCAACCATACTAGGCAAGCCTTTTACCATGGAGTTACAGCTCCAACCAAAAGACTAGGTTTTAAATATTAAACATTTCCATAAAAGTTGTTAAACCAACATTCTGTTGATTTTTTATGAAGACAAAACCATGTTAGTAGAATCACATCTTAAAATTAATATTGATTCTGTATCATTATATGAGTGTATGTGTGTGCATGCATGTGTGTATGTGTGCATGTGTATATATGACTTAATTAACTAAAGCACTCAGAGGAGAAAAGCTCATTTTCTTAACTATTTTGATAGAAGAAATGACTGAAATTTTCCCCTTCATCATATTGCATAAAATAGGGTAGCACTATAGTTATAATGTTAGAGATTCTATAAAAGCGTTACAAAATATTTCACTTGTCAAAGAGGTCATTATAATTGGAAGACATTGTAGACTAGTTGCTATATAGTACATACAAGGTTTTGTGGGTCTGTGCAAAATGTGCTTTAATCTTAGCTTCTTCCTTAGTTGCCTTGAAGGCATACAGAGGTTAATGGACTAAGACATTATAATATTTAGGAAATGGTAGATGACAGTTTTTTATGAGATTGTAGTATCTGCATCAAATTTCTCCATGTTGACACTTTGGAAATGGTATATATTATGGAAGCCAATTATGTTGAATGAAAAATACTCAGGCAACTCAACAGAATATTATATATTATTATTATTATTATTATTATTATTATTTATGACCTAGGGGCGATTCAGAGTTTATTCCTAAAGGACATTTTTAGAATGTTGTTTTTCATTGCTGATGAAAACTTGTTTGAGGAACAGGAAAATTGAGCTAATTATGTCAGGATTTGTCTTCACAGTGCCAAACGCAAGCAAAAGATTTCAGAGTATGGCTGCTGTCTTGATGCTGCATGCCTTACGCTCTTTGGGTCCCTAAAGATACCATCCGCAAATCTCTAGTGTGCTGTTCTTGAATCACATCTGGCTTTAAATGACTCTTTGCAAGTTGGTAATATAATACATGCTTTGTCTCAGATAGTAAGGAGAAAGAAAAATATAAGCATTGACACTCAGAACCGTGTTTTGGGGTGCTGAGCAGCCAGGAAGTGGAGTGATGTGCTGGGGTTACGTCAAATCTTGTCTGTTCTTCTTGATTTACGCTCACATTTCCATATTGTTGTTTTGCAGAAAGCTGAAGAGAATGCAGAGGGAGGGGAGTCTGCTCTAGGACCAGATGGAGAGGTAAGGGTGGCGGCACCCCTTTTCTCTGTGATCTGCTGAGTGGCATCCCTGCCCTGTCCCATGCAGCACCATTCTTTGTATACCAATTTTATTTTTCTCAACTAATAAGTTTTAAATAAAAATAATAGTATATTGTAGAAGTTAAAATAACATAAATGACTCAATGAAAATTAATCTACTTTTTTTTTTTTTTTAAAGATTCAATGGTTTTATTGATTGGAAAATTTATTTATTTTATTTTTTTTTAATTTTTATTTATTTATTTGTTTGCTTGCTTGTTTCTTTCTTTATTTATTTTATGGCTGGCTCAGCCTGCCCTGGTGGTGGGGCTGGCGCAGCCTGTGGTGCCGGGGATCGAACCGTGGTCCCAGGGATCGAACTGCAGTCCCTGCAGTTGCCTGAGCTTTCCTAAGCAGGCACTTTAGACCACTGAACCATCTTGCCGGGCCCAAATTAATCTACTTTCATCTTAGTTTACCAATCAAATGATACCAAGTTTCTTATGTAACATTCCAGAATTTTCTGTACAGAGAGGCTTATATGAGTAGATAAAATGAATAGATAAAAAAGTATTATCTGTTGATTCGGTATATTTTCCCAGTAAATGATACAGAAATATAAAATATGACCCAGTTTCTCCAGTTTATTACCAATTTGAAATTTATAAAAATAGAGTTTATGTATTGGGGGGGTGTGGACATGTCTATGAGCTTACAATGCAGCTTCTATTTATAGACTCACGAGCATAGTACTAAGTTTTATTTTCTAGTATTTCCAATATTCTTCTGAATCATGAGGACATAATTATTTACTTACTGGATTATCTTCCGGAAAAATGCAAGGATCTCTGCAGTTATTGGCAGTGTGCAAGCATACGCCCAGAACAGGGTGAGGAGGGAGTTGCCTTTAGACCCCTTTTTCGCTCACAGATTCTGACAAACTTGCTTGGAGGATGGGCAGCTGCCCATTTCTGTCCTAGACTCAGGGTGCACAGGAGCCCTGTGGTGACCCTCATAGCCTGGCGCAGGAGAAATGCCAAGCCACTCCTCTGTGCAGAAACCCCTTGAAAATAAACATCACCTCACTAATCCATCACAGGGGAAGAAAGGCTCAGGATGCAAGTCTAATGTGCAAGAAACTCTCTGTGGGCTGTTAGGAGTACAAGATGGCACGCGTTAGATAGAGCACTTAGAAACAGCCCCAGTCTGCAGAAGCCCAGCCTTAGCTAAGCAGGCCGCAGAGCAGTTTGAAATAAACAAGGACACGGGGGAAGAAATGTAGCAAGTGAGTGTTACAGCGCTCTTATCTCCTACTATCTTGCAGGAACACTGGCTACTAATTTGGGTTTATGACATACATTTTTTTTTCTTTTAATTTTAACCCTTATGAGCTGTGTTATCTGGAGTTTGCAACGTGAACATTTTGCTGTGTGTGTTTTGAAAAAATAATGTTCTTATTCTTCCTGTGGGCTCATGTGTTGCTTTTGCCAAAGTTCTAATTCCAGCTCCAGTGATTTCCAGTTGTCTTTGAGTCGTGACATTAGCAGTCAAAGAAGCTCTGTTAGATAGTTCGAGATAACAGGATGTGAGTTTTTGAGGGAAATGATAGCACTTGGGAAATATTCTTCTTTATCTTGTGAGGGTATAAGTGACCTTTTGTATTAATAAGGAAAAAGTGTCGCGTTGCAGTACCAAGCAACAGTGTTCAGAACCGCAGCTGTAGCCTGCATCAGAAGAGGAAAAAGACAGTCTAGCGTAAGCCTTTCTTTTTCTAAGGTCACTTTTGTGAATAATTACCCACATATTGTTTCTTAGTCTGATAGTGCTTTGTTGAGCCAAGTAGGGAGAAAAAAAAAAACTACTAGGGTTTTGATTTCACTTTATGTTTTTGTTTTAGATTATTTCCTATAAGATACCTGGCAAATAACCTCAGGCATACTGGTTTTCCTATCATTTTTTTCTTAATTGCAATAGTAAACGATCTGATAATACAAATGCCAGTAGATAATGTTTTCTGTATTTAATCACAAAAGTAATTAAGAATAATTTAGGAAAAATTCTTTGGAATAATGGATTACCTAAACACCCCACTTTATCACTCTTCAAGACACGGACGACTTGAAGTGCTACCAAATCCAGCTTTTCCGGACATCTGACCAGGGTCTGCTCCTCCAGGCCAGTCTCCCAGTTAGCAGCCGTGTGCCTTTGCATAGAACTTCGGCGTTTTCAGGCCTTTTCAGCTCATTTGTCCTCTAGAGTAGGGGAAGCACAACTTCCGCAGTTTCATTATTTTCTTAATTTTCTGAGCAAGCCATTGCTCATAGAGTCTAATAATGAACTCCAGCTCAGTGTTGGCCACTTCCCTAGGCCTCAGACAAGCCTTTGGTCACACTCTTCGTACAGTGGTTAAGTTAGATACTTGCCAGATTGGTTTTGGATAAGGAACCCCAGATCTGCAGAATCCAAACCAGCAACTAATGAGAGGGCTCTGGGCTATTTTACCTTTTCCTTTTCTATTTTCTCCTAACCCATGGCTTTGCAGTAGCTGTTACCTGGAGAATATTAGTTGCAGGCTTGAGGGGTTTCTTTGGAAGGGCCAAAATCACTGCTGGCCACTTTAAGGAAGAAGGAATGTATCATATTACAGGCTGAATATCCTAAATGATTGAGGCCAGTTGTGTTTAAGATATTTTAAAATTTTGAAATAGCTGCCTGTACATAATGAGCTCTAAAAGATGAGACTTTGGTCTAAATATGCATTTCCTTTATGCCTGGTATGTACCCTGAGCACATAATCTGAAGGTAATTTTACACAGTAGTTTTTACGTTTCTCTTTTTGGACTATGACCTGTTGCGTGGTGTTGGATTTTGCACTTTGAGTGTCAATGCTCAAAGAGTGGCATGTTCTGGATTTTCTAACTAGAGATGTTCAACCTTGTTGTAGGACGTTGGGTCACTCAACAGTTCTCCAGCAATGCTATCGCATCTGACTCAGGGCTGTGCCCAGCTTGGTAATGTGTGCCTGGCCTGGGGAAGACATGGCTTCTAGGAGCAAGCAGGAGCTTGGCACAACCAGCGCTGCTTCGCAGGCCCCGCTGTGTCTTCAGCTTTGCCCTTCTCCAGAGCACTGAGTGGTTCACACTGCTCTGAATATGTAGCTCCACAGAGTGACAGTATTCATGAGCGTATCTAGGAGGAGCTGAAATCTTGTGCCCGAACCTTAGTGGCCAGTGGTCCTGCATTTTCAGTTTCTTTAGGGGGACAGGGCCCCTCGCTTAGCACCAATATATTAGGTGGTGGAATTTTGAAATACAGAAAAATACGCCAGATGCTGAGCAGTGAAAGAGATGAGAAGCATCTAACATAGAACTGAGGGAGTGTCTCTAACATCCAGGTGACATGATTTCTCTCTCTCTCTCTTCCTAGCCAATAGATGAGAGTAGTCAGATGAGTGATCTGCCTGTCAAAGTGACGCACACGGAAACCGGAAAGGTCCTGTTTGGACCAGAAGCACCCAAAGCAAGTCAGCTGGACGCCTGGCTGGAGATGAACCCTGGGTATGGCCTGAGAGCCATGACACTGGTATTCTTTGGGCTTCTTAGGTTTCAGTGGGCCTTGTAAAACCTTGAGATTAAGACAGTGCAGCCCTTGATGAGGTGGTGGAAGTGGTTATTTTCATTCATCATCTATACCCAGAATGTGCTCATTCAGTTGTGCATGTCTGTGTGATTTTATAATTTGAAAACTAAGTCTTCCCTCTTCTCCACTCCTTTTCCTTAGTTACGAAGTTGCCCCGAGATCCGACAGTGAGGAGAGTGATTCTGACTATGAAGAGGAGGTATGTATGTGTCTCCATTTGAGGGTTACTGTTTTGAAAACTGATGGGAAAGAAACTTGTGTCTAAACACATACATCACCCACAAGTCCATTTATCCCTTCTTTCTCCTCTGGGTTGGTTTCTATGTGAGACTGGGGCTGAAGATTTGCAAAATCTCTGACAGTACCTGCCTAATGGTATAGCAGTCTCTTGGGCACTCCTGGTTGTTGGAGAATTCTAAATTCATTTATAACTAAGAAAAGAGAAGCTGGCATTCAACTAGAGAAGGATGAAAATGTCTGTTGGGGAGAAGTGAAGATAGATTACTTTGGGGAAGGCAGTCCCATGTCTCTGAGGGGTTCACTAGGAGAGTGAACTACATAAACGTTTCGGAAGTCCTTTAGGCCTTGGAGTCTTTTTGAAGTTGTTAAGTCTGAACGTAGATATAAAGGGCAACGTGGGCCTGGCTCAACAAGTTTATTGATCCTCTGAATTTCTTCCTTAGCTTCTCGTGTGAATCCTTGAACATACTTGTTACCCAAAGAGAAGCGCATCCCTCAGTCTCTTGGGAAGGAGCCTTACCATGTCTAGCATGGCAGATGAGAATCTTGGATACTTTGAATAGAAATCAAGAATGAACTAATGGTGCTCATTAGGTCAGTTAGGAATTGTTTAATAATTGCAAATAAAAGGATCAAAAGAAGATTTGATCTCTTTTGCTGGAGTATTGCTAAGTAGTTGTTACATGTGATATGCCTAGTACACAGGAGTTGGTGTGCAGGCTGCAACAGTGTAGATGCCAAAGACTGGGTAAGGCAGCTTTCCTGATAGTAGCTTACCAAGGTTTTAAGATTATCTTATTTTCCTTCTTTTTTTATATGTTTCTTTTCTAATATACTATAAGCATTCCTTGCTTTTGAAAAACAATGCAAATTATGTTCATCAAAGTGTAGGCTTTGAAAACACAAATACTTTGGAGGCCATGCTAACCATCCCGCCCCCCCCCCCCCAGCTACTCCTTGGTTTTGTCTTATTTATTGTGGTGAATGGGTTCCTAAATGAGCCAGTGTAAGCTTTCTCTGTAAGAGAGCCAGAGAAGGCAACTGTAAGATAAAGAGGGCTACTTAACCGGCAGATGACACCGTGAGACTGACACCCAGAGACAGCTGTGGACAGCTGGGAGAAGCCAGGTGGGGGTTACCAGTGAGTCCCAGTACTGAGTGCTGTGTCCTGTTCCCCACCCATGAAGATGTAGTCCTGAGTCCTCAGCTTACCACCCACCTCTGAGTGGCCTGTCATCGTTAGTTTGCTTTTAGTCTTGATACTGAAGCAGTTCAGGTTTTTTCAGTCAAGTGTTAGGGAAAAGCGTGCTCACCATCAAGCTTTACTCTCGGGATGGGGTGGACGTAGCGAGCCCCTACGAGTACTAAGAAGCCGGTAGTGGAGTGTGTGATAGACAGCTGAGAAGCAGGATGCAGTGAGTCCTTGGTCCAGTTAGGGAGAGTGTTTTGCTAATGCTCAGCAGTGCCTGATGCAAGGCGCCCGTGGAAAGCAACGAATGTTCATCAGCTCTGGTTTCTTGCATGAACACAAGGGAGAACCTTCAGAGTCCCACAGGCATGATCCCAGAGCATTTTTTAGGAGAAGAAGGATATTAAAATCTCTGAAGTCTGCTTTTCGACAGGGGAAAGCAGATAAAGCCATACGACTCTTTGATAGCCAAATAATATCATATTCATCTTTCTGGCATGAACTTCCTATTTGTTTTGTTTTTATGCGTTTGGTACAGGGTCTCGCTACACAGCTTGGACTTGTAGTCATTCCCCTGTTTTCAGCCTCTCCAGCACTGGGATTACAGTCATGCACCACCACGCCCAGTCTGAGTGGCAGGCTCAGCATGCCGAAGGGTGTGGCGTGTGGTGCAAGGGATTGATCCCAGGTCCCTGTGCTTGCCTAAGTAGGCAGTCAGTCTGCTGAGCTATCTTACCAGCTCTACATTTCTGTTTTTTGGAGCAAGGGTCTCGGTGGGATCCTGAGAGGATCATTCTTTGTTTCATGCAGTGATCTAAATATCGATGGGGGGGCCGGCGAGATGGTTCAGTGGTCTAAAGCGCCTGCTTAGGAGGGCTCAGGCAACTGCGGGGACTGCAGTTCGATCCCCGGCACCACATGCTGCGCCAGCGCCACCACCAGGGCAGGCTGAGCCAGCCACAAAATGAATAAATAAAAAGAAACAAACAAACACAACAAGCAAACAAATAAATAAATAAATAAAATTT
>PVKN010024182.1:0-14523 GCA_004027915.1 Capromys pilorides
TTATTTGTTTGCTTGTTGTGTTTGTTTGTTTCTTTATTTTATTTATTTTGTGGCTGGCTCAGCCTGCCCTGGTGGTGGGGGCTGGCGCAGCATGTGGTGCCGGGGATCGAACCGCAGTCCTTGCAGTTGCCTGGGCTTTCCTAAGCAGGCGCTTTAGACCACTGAACCATCTTGCCGGCCCCTTGTTTTCTGTTTTTAATTTTAATTTAATTTTTTTTTTATGGCCGGCTCAGCCTGCCCTGAGGGTGGGGCTGGCGCAGCATGTGGTGCCGGGGATCAAACTGTGGTCCCTGTGGTTGCCTAAGCTTTCCTAAGCAGGCGCTTTAGACCACTGAACCACCTCACTGGCCTCTCTGTTGTTAATTTTGAGACAGGGTCTCCTACTTGATTACACTGCACATCCGTCTGCCTAAGCCTTCCAGAGTGCTGGGACTGCAGGCAGGGGTCACCATGCTTTGTTTTCTTTTTTGTTTTTTTTTCTCCCTGGCCCCTCTGATGCTGGGGATTGAACCCAGGGTCTCACACATGTGAGGCAATTGCTCTCCAGATCCTGTTTTCTGACATAATTGAGTATGTAGCCCTAGGAAACTGATGAACAGCCTTTTCTAAGTTGTAGTTTATGAGAGTTGTTAACTTGGACAGCTTTATGTGTTAACTAGAATAGAACACTGTATGTGTTATAAGTTACTTGTATAGAAAGTTTCAGTTCCTAAAATGAAATGTTCAAAGCCACAATAGCTGGGCTGGGATGTAGCTTAGTATGGTACAGCAGTGCTGAACATGTGGGAAAGCCTGGTTCCTAACCCAACACCAGAACCCTCGCCTACAAAATAAAAAAGGCAGCAGTAGGATATATATATAGTTCAGCGGTTTTGTTGTAAGAATATTTATTTGGTGAATATCTTTTTGTAACTTTTTTTGAGACAAGACCTTAAATTACTGAGATTGGACTTGATTGTTTTGTGGTGCTGGGGACTGAATTTAGGCCTTCAATGTGAGCTACATCCCCAGCTCTTTAACATTATATGTTATACGTGTGTGTGTGTGTGTGTGTGTGTGTGTGTGTTTTGCAGAACCAGGGATCGAACTCAGGACCTTGCACTTGCTAGGCAGGCACTTGTGCCCCTGAGCTGTCTCCCCAGCCTATGTGTGTATTTTTTAATGTAATTTTTTTAATTTATCTTTTTGGTACCAGAAATTGAACTCACAATCTCATTTTGCCAGGTAGGTTTTTAAATTTTTTTTTTTTTAGCTGAGGTTTATGTTTTGGTTTTGGTGCTGAAGACTGAACCCAGGGCTTCCAGCTTGCTAGGCTGAGCTAAATCCCTAAGCCCAACATTTTACGTTATTTTTTCTTAAAGTTTTAAATTCTTTGTAAAGCATTCTGAGACTCTTGCTGACTTTGAACTTGAAGCGATCCTTGTTTCCTGAGTGTTAGGATTTCTTTTTCTTATTTATTATTGTCTTTTTAAGAGAGGTTTCACTATACAGTTTAGCTCAGGCTGGCTTTGAACTTTTGGTAATCCTCCTGCCTCAGCCTCTCTGGGATTACAGGTGTGTGCAACCATCCCTGTCTTGTTTGTTTGATTGATTGATTTAGAGGAGTCTTCTGTGTAGTTCAGGCTGGCCTTGAGCTCATTATGTAGCCCAAGCTGTCCTTAAATTTACAGTGATCTCCTGTGGCAGGCTCCTGAGTGCTGATATTACAGGTCTGCACTACCATGCCTTTGAAACAGAGTCTCATGTTGCTAATTTGTCAAGGCTAGGCTTAAATTTGTGATCCTTTTGTCTCAACCTCCCAGAGTGCTTGTGCTACCATACCTAGTTTTTTGTTGTTGTTATAAAAAGCATTCGCTTTGCTGGGATTACAGGCATATATCATCGCACCCAGCTATAAATGTTTAAAATGCATTTAATGCCTCTAAGTGGATGTTGTAATTTAGTAAGAGTATACTACAGTCAGTTGTTTACCCCCATGATGGAATGGCAGACAGGGGCTGTGGCTCAGCATCAAGACTACATGATGCAGCGTCATGCTAGGCTGGAGTACAGGATGGGTGTGTGGAGGGTACATCTGTTATCCCAACAATGTAAGAAGCTGAGGCACTAGGATTCCAAGTTGGAGGCAAATATAGGCAACTTTTTTGTGTGCGTGTGGGACCGGGGTTCGAATTCACAACCTTGTACTTGCCAGGCAGGCACTTGTGCCATGGAGCTATCTCTCCAGCCCCCAGTCTAGGCAACTTTGGAGACAGCAAAGCTTTGTCTCTAAAAAAATAAATAAAAGCCTATAATCCTAGCACTCTGGGAGGCTGAGGCAGGAGGATCGTTGGAGAGCCTAGCCTGCACAATTTAGCAACTCCTTGTCTCAAAAATAGAAGGATCTGGGGCCAGCGAGATAGCTCAGCGGGCTAAAGCACCTGCTTAGGCAAGCTTAGGCAACAGCAGGGACCGTGGTTTGATCCCCAGCACCACATGCTGCGCCAGCCCCACACCCAGGGCAGGCTGAGCCAGCCATAATATAAATAAATAAAATTAAAAAAAAAAAAATAGAAAGATCTGGTTATGTGGTATGTAGGTAAAAGGCTCAATCCTCACTCCTGCCCTGCACAAAAGGGGGGGGTATCTAGGATAGGAGGGCTTGTCTAGTATAAGAGACCCTAGGTTCAATCTCTAGTATCACACACACACACACACAAAATCTCACTGAATATGTTCTACTTCGTTATGTTGTGAAGTTGAAAACTTGTGTGTGCAACTATTATAAATTGTCCAGGGGCCGGCGAGATGGTTCAGTGGTCTAAAGCGCCTGCTTAGGAGGGCTCAGGCAACTGCGGGGACTGCAGTTCGATCCCCGGCACCACATGCTGCGCCAGCGCCACCACCAGGGCAGGCTGAGCCAGCCACAAAATGAATAAAGAAACAAACACAACAAGCAAACAAATAAATAAAATTAAAAAAAAAATAAATAAATTGTCCAAATACTAAATCACATAATAAAAGACAAAGTAGTGAAGCAAAGTGAATTATGAAGAATGTCTTCACGTATTTATGAGCTACCAAGTAGAAAAGAGGAAACTGGTACCATTTACTGTTTTTTGTTTTTGAGACAGCCTGTCACTGTGTTGCCTAGGCCATTTTTAAATTTGTTGTGTAGTCCAGGCTGGTCCTGAATTACAATGTAGCTAACCTTTCAGCTTCAGCCTCGTGTATGCTAGGATTATAGGGATGCCCAGCTTTAATTTAAATTCTTGCTCTTAATATATTTGTGTAATTTTATTATTATTTCATTTATTTATTTTTGGTGCTGGGAATCAAACTCAGGACCTTTCACTTACCAGGCAGGCACTGTGCCACTGAGCGATGTACTTTGCCCATTTGTTCATTTTATGTTATGTAGTTCAGGCAGGCTTTGAACTCACTATGTAGCTCAGGCTGGCTTGAAACTCATGGTGATCCTCCTGCCTCAGTCTTCCTAGTGCTGGGATTATAGGCTTGTGTATATGCTTATTTGTGTAATTTTAAAGGAACATACATAGAGCAAATATACCAAACATCAATAAATCTGAGCGACTGAAATATAATTAGTGGTTATTGATTTGTTTGTAGCCAGCCTCAAACAAAAGAAAAACCAGCCTCTTAACTGGCAGTGGTTATTAGCTTTCCTTTTTCTGCTCTTTACTTTCCTAGAAAATGTGGACACAGACTTGCAAGCCAGCCTGGGGCCGAGTGAAGAGAAGCCTGTGCCCGCCGCGCCCGTGCCCAGCCCTGTGGCCCCGGCACCCGTGCCCTCCCGGAGAAATCCCCCCGGTGGCAAGTCCAGCCTGGTCTTGGGTTAACTCCCTGTCCTGAACTCTGTCTTTTTGTTTGTTTTCTCCATGCTTGTGAACTGCACAACTTGAGCCTGACTGTACATCTTTTGGATTTGTTTCATTAAAAAAGAAGCACTTTATGTACTGCTGTCTTTTTTTTTTTTTTCCCTTCCCCTTTTTGAAAAAACAGGTTTCACTCTCTGTCCGACTCCTGGGTCTGTGGGCCATGGCATGAGTGTTTTTCTAGTAGTAGATTGGAGAGAAGGCTTTGTGACACTTAGTACTGTGTTTTTATGATCAAATGATTGGTCCCGATGTGTTAGAGGCCCTTTTGTACTGAGGTTTCCTGCGAGTGATGGGCCTGAGCGCCAGGCTGTCTGTGTCCTTAGCGCTGCTCGCCGTTGCCCTGCCCTCCTTTGCTAGGTGCTTCTCCTATGCCATCCGGCACCAGAAGGGGCTTCGCTGCCTGCAGAGCGGAGCAGCTGCCCTTTTCACCATCTGAGGTTGGTTGGCTGAAGAGCAGAGCCTGCTGCCCAGGAGCAGCGAGAGGCCTCCGATGTTACAGGCACCACCTGCCGTGAAACCTGCGAAGCAAGGGCGGCTGTGCCGAGGTGTGTCTCAGGCCGGGAGCAGACCCCACTGGGACGCTGTTCTCCCTCAGTAACTTGAGGCTGTGTGCATGATGCTGGTGCTTGACCATGAAACGAAAGTCTCATCCTTAAAATGTGTGTTGTACTTCACAGCCTGGACTGTTGCTTCAAGTAAACTATCCGCATTTTGAAATGCTGTGTCCTGTGTCATCTTTTTGACGTTGTTTCAATGTTTTCCCTCTGGCTCTTTGTTACTATTAATTCCTCCCCTTGATAAGCCACTTCCCCAGAGGGATGTGGGTTTTTCTACAAAAAGTCTTCACTACCACCTGCACTTCCGTGCTGGGGGCAGTCTGTAAATTTAAGCCTTGGGCAGGGGGTGTAGCTCAGTGCATGTGCTTAGCCTGTGGGAAGCTCAGTTCCCCTCTGGAACCAAAAAAGTTTATCTCCCCACACATGAGGCCCTTCTCAATTTAGGTGTTCCAAAGAGTAGGGCTATGGGGCTGGCGGGATGGCTCAGTGGTCTAAAGTGCCTACTTGGGCAAGCCTTAGGCAACCCCAGAGACCACGGTTCAATCCCCGGCACCACATGGTGCACCAGCCCCACCCCCAGGGCAGGTTGAGCCAGCCATAATATAAATAAATACATACATAAATAAATATTAAAAAAAAGTAGGGCTACACAAATGTCTGTGAACCAATGAATGGATGATTAAAGAAGATACAGTGCTTAAGGATAAACTTGAGATGTCTCTAGGTAAATGAGAACACCCTTAAGTGAAATAAATTGGATGTGTGTAAATAACTGCGTAGTTTCTCTGGTGTGAGACCCTGAAAGTGTAAGGATGAAAATGTTTAATAGATATTGTGAAATGGAAAATATTTGATTAGAAAGGGGAGGTATGGAGGGATAGGGAAAGAAAGGGAAAAGAAAAATAGAGATGGCTTTTGTAAGTGAGAAGAGAGGTTAAAGGAAGGGTAGAGGAATGGAGGTTAAAAAAAAACAATACATGCCTTGTACAGGCACAAATTCCCTATGATGAATGTGATTATTATGTATACCTGTAATGTACCAATAAACTTCATTGAAAACAGGAGGGCTACAAAGGAAGAAAAGAAACATTCACACAATCAGAAGACTTAGCTAGGCCTGGTGGTCCATTTCTGTAATTCCAGCAGTTGGGGGGGCTGAGGCAGGAAAAATACTACAAGATTGAGGCCAGTTTGAAAAAAAAAAAAAAATGTGGGGGCTGCTGGGGAGATAGCTCCGTGGCACAAGTACCTGTCTGGCAAGTACAAGGTCGTGAGTTGTTCCGGTCATGCAAAAAAAAAAAATGTGGGAACCCAAATCTCAAGTAATAGAGCCTGAAGATAGCAGAGTGCCTGATCTGCACAGGGTGTCCAATGTTGGAGTTGCACCAAGA
This sequence comes from Capromys pilorides, assembly GCA_004027915.1. NCBI lineage: Eukaryota > Metazoa > Chordata > Mammalia > Rodentia > Capromyidae > Capromys > Capromys pilorides. The sequence goes on from PVKN010024182.1 coordinate 5,827, forward strand.
CCTGGCTTTTAGGTGTAGCTGCGACACTGACCAGCTCTGCTCTGTTCCTTTGGCTTGTTACTTGGCCTCCCATTTTTTTCAGTTGGAACAATGAGAGCTTGGAACAGCTACATCTTGGAAGATTAATGGATTACGAGGTTCTTCCTTTACTGTGTGCAGAAAGCATTTGCAAAGCGTCGAGTCAGCCATCTGTGCTGCAGCTTCTTCCTAACACCAACACGAGGTTTCAGTGTTGTGGGATTTCCACAACTCTGAAAGTGGGAAACTGGTCCGTCTCAGCTTGTTAGTAAGGGTGAGGTTCCCAGAAAAGCTATGTCTGGTTTGTGTCACAACTGAAGATTTGGTTTCTTTTTTTTGAGTCAGGGTCTCACTTTTTTGCCCAGGCTGGCCTCAAACTCAGCAATCCTCCTATTTCCGCCTCCCAAATTCTGGGATTACAGGCAAGCACTACCACGTTTGGCCTTTTTTTTTTTTTTTTTTCTATAGAGATATATAAACACATCATAAAAATGAAAGGTGTTCTGGGCAAGGGAGCAGGCAGTTCAGTAGTTTTGATATTATTATTATTATTATTTTGCAGGACCAGGGTTCGAACGCACGACCTTGCACTTGCTAGGCAGGCACTTGTGCCACGGAGCTATGTCCCCGGCCCCAATTTTGATATTATTTTAGGAAACTGAAACATGTTTTTTAGAGTATGTTTCTAGATTTAGGGAACTATGGGTCTGAAAAGTTAAGATTTTAAGAGGCAGTGGTAAGTTTGGTGACTTACAAGTGACCCAAAAGGTGGCCAGGTATGGTTGCATGCCTGTAACCCTAGCACTATGGAAAGTTTGAGCACAACCTAGGTTACTTTGTGAGACCCTGTCTCAAAGAAGTTTAGGGATGTGCAAAGATCCTTGGTTCAGTCTCCAATATCAGGGGACAAAAAACTTCCCGAAAGGTAAAATTTCATGGCAGTTGGACCTCTGACTCAGTTTGTGTGACTTCACTTCTCTAGTAACAGAGGGAACAAGACAGTGCAGGTGTGTGTGGTTTATGTGGATCTTATCTTCCAGTCTGCCAAGTGGCTCACCTTAGAATGAGGTGGTGTCAGGCTTACCCTTGTGATGTTTCCATTCAGGCCATTCCGGTTCCTAGGCTTAGGGTCTTTTACCACTTAACAAAGGAGATCATGAATTTTCGGGAAAAGAAAATTCTTTTTCTTTTGAAAAGGTTGATTCAAAGCTAGCTCCAAGGAGATGGAAAGGCCTATTTGCCTCAAATCTCAATCTCCAAGGACAGTGTGTAATGGGCTTTGGGAACAGAAGGGAGGGCAGCACAGAGATAATGCAGATCTCTGTGCTTGCTCTATCACTTCTGGCCATCTTCAGCTAATCCTTTCATGGAAAGGAAACCGGGCTCTTTCCAGCTGAGGCTGGCACCTGCATACTGTCACTTCTTTTGGGTTGAGGAGAGGAGGGGGTACAGCTAGTGGGAGTTTGGAGTTGCATATCTTAAAAAAACAAAACAAAAACCAACTCAAAGTTCTGCGCTGGTTACGCGTCTGCCACACCGGTTTGGGAGGAGGGTGGCCAGATGGCAGACAACAGACGTTATTATAGTCTTCAGGTAAATAGATTTGGATGTAGTCTGAAAACGTGGGGAAGTCAGCAAAATTTCAAAGTGTTCAGCGTTTTCGGGGTGAGGGAGGCAGAAGCTTCTGATCCGTTCTGAGTTTTACAGAAAGGAGGGTAGTCCAGATTCCCGGGGCTGGGTGGAAATCGCCTTTGGAAGTGGCATCAGACTTTAAAGTAGGCGCGCCCAGGCTTCAAAACAAGGCTGGTACGCATCGGTCTCTGTGTATGAGCTGCCGAGCGAGCACAGCATCGGGTCTTTGGAGCTTGACTCAAGCCCAGTAGTCTTCTACAGATCTGGATCTCTTCATTGCATTAACTAAGGGCCCCATTCGGGAGGTGGCTGGCGTCTTCTTCAGGCAGTTGCTCTGGTTCCTGTCTCCCTCTAGCCTCAGCAAGGAGAAGAGCAGCGCTCACGGTGGCTCCCGACTGCAGAGATGGATTCTCTAAGATGCGGAGCCAGCCCCACAGGTTTGAGGAACTGACTCCTTAGAAGATCGCCCCTTGGGAGCTCTGCTCCTAGTAATAATGTGGGGTGACAGGAGGGTATGTCTGCTGTAGGGATGCAGGGTAGCACCGGCCTATTACCACCTTTACCCGCGCAGGATCTCCCGCCGCGTTCTTGGAAAGCTTAGCGCATGCGCAGATTGGCGTGAGCGTTCCGCGGGCGCCCTATGCAAATTGCCCCAGGCTGAGCTCCACCTACCGGCCGCGGCTCCGGAAATGGCAGGTCCCCGCGCGCGGTCCTCACATCGCGCGCCCCGTGCGCCGCCATACGCGCTCACGTAAGGCTCACGTCCCGTAGCCCGAGACCCCGGGACTCCAGCGACCATGACGTCGCGGCCGGTGCGCGTGCTGGTGGATATGGACGGCGTGCTGGCCGACTTCGAGGCCGGCCTCCTGCGGGGCTTTCGCCGCCGCTTCCCAGAGGAGCCGTACGTACCGCTGGAGCAGCGCCGGGGCTTCTTTGCTCGTGAGCAGTACTGCGCCCTGCGGCCCGACCTGGCGGTAGGAGACGGGGAAGCCCCTCTGTAGGCAGGACCGGCCGCGTTTATCTGGGGACACCTTTCCATTTTTAGTTTTTTTTATCGCCAGGTTGTCCAGAGTGGGCTCGAACTTGCAGTCATACTGCGTGGCCTCCTAGAGTGCCGGGATTGGCAGGGGCGCGCCACCACGCCCGACCAACACCCACTTTTTTTTTTCTAACACCCATTTCTGAACGCGCAGTTCACGCCGGGGCAAGAAAGTGGAATCATTTTCCCCTGTGTCTCCCGCTGCTCCAACAAAATTTTCTTGTTCCTACTTGGAGCCAGCGCTTATTGTGTCCTCGCCGGGGCGCCACTTGTTGGAGGCAGAAGGAAACGGAGAATTTTGTCTTGCAGGATAAAGTGGCCAGCGTGTATGAAGCCCCGGGCTTTTTCCTAGACTTGGACCCCATTCCGGGGGCCCTGGAAGCCGTGCGGGAGATGAACGACATGCAAGAGTAAGGAGGATTGGGCGGGAGGGACGGCGACACCGGAGGGGAAGTGGTGGTCACACCACCTTCACTCACTGGCACCCTTGTCTGCAGCACGGAGGTCTTCATCTGCACTAGTCCTCTGCTGAAGTACGACCACTGTGTGGGCGAGAAGGTACTGGCCCCCTGAGCACATGAAACCATTTTTTAAAAAATCTTTTGAGACAGGGTCTCGTTATGTCGTCCAGGGTGGCCTTTATATTATTATTATTACTATTAATTATTGTCTTTTTGATAGTAATTGTCTCGCAGTGCAGTTCAGGTTGGCCTTGAGCTTACTTTGTAGCCCAGGCTGGTCTTGAACTCGCACGGATCCTCCTGTCTCAGTCTCCCAAGTGCTGGGATTACAGGAGTGCATCAACATGCTTGGCTAGCTTTCTAAATCATTAAAGATAAATCATACCATAACAGACAAGGCTGGCGGGGAGAGGAATTGACATTGAAGCAGTCACACCCCCTGTACACAGCTCCTAAATTTAGGGTCCCTCAGGCGGCACTGAAACTGCTGTCTCCTACAGTACCGATGGGTGGAGCGGCACCTTGGGCCCCAGTTTGTGGAGCGCATTATCCTGACGAGAGATAAGACCATGGTCCTGGGGGACCTCCTCATTGATGACAAGGACACCATTCAAGGTGGGAGCTGTCACCCATGTGGCCTGCCCAATTAGAGGGAGTATGCACAACCAGCTGATGCACCCACTGCTTTCCCATGCCAGGCCTGGAGCAGGCTCCACACTGGGAGCACATCTTGTTCACCTGTTGCCATAACCAACACCTCATCCTGCCCCCCATAAAGAGACGGCTGCTTTCCTGGAGTGACAGGTGGAGAGACATCATAGACAGCAAGCGGGGAGCTGCGCAAGCTTGAGCAGGCCTGCAGTGGATGATGCTGACTGGGTGCGAGCTGGATCACCCCTGGCAGGGCACACAGGACATACCCTTCCTGAGCACAGGCCCAGCCCCTGGTACCTCCATCTACAGTCCCCCAGCACGGCTGGCACAGAATTACGGTGATAAAAACGAGGCAAGACTATTTTAATAAAAAATTTGAGCTCTCTGATCTTCAAATCCCTTTATTTGGAAAAAGGAAAGGGTTAAGAGCCCTCTCCTTGGTCTAGTCCAGTGGCTTCTTCCATGCCCTCCAGGTCAGTGTTCCTGTAGCATGGTCTTTTTGGGGTCAAGCTTAAGGGTGGGCAGAACCTCATTTTTTTTGTGAACCACAAGTTCCTGTCAGGCTCCTCTCTGTGGCCCAGTGCACCACAGACTCTAGGCCGTCGCCTCTCGTCTCGTGGAGCATTGCCTTCCCCTTCATCCCTGCAGCCTTCATGCATCCAAGGGGCATCTAGACATAAGATGCTCCCACATCAACTGCGACAGCAGGAGGGGACCAGGCTTCTAGTCTTGTGTGTGAGCTCAAGAGGTCCCATCTTTTATGCTGGTGATAGGGTCCTGCAACGTAGCCTAGCCTGGCCTCAAACTCATACTGATCCTCCTGCTTCAGCTTCCTAAGTACTGGGATTACAGGTATGTGCCACCATCCCTGGCTAACAGCACTGATCTTTTCCTCATCTATCATCACCTCCAAGGCCTTGGTCTTAATGCCTGGTGGCCAAGTTAGCAGTCACTGGGCTGTGACTCAAGGGTGGGAACCACAGCTTCATCTTGCGAGATTTTATGTGGGACCTGGCAGATAGCAGGGCTTTGTGAACAATTAATCCTAGTTGGTAGCTGTTTGTTCCAGCATCCATGAACCTAAAGCAGGGGTCTCCATCCTTCATAGCCCTGGGGGGGAAAAGACACTTTCCCAGGATTCCTGGGGCTCAAGGTGCTTCTTCCCTCTTCCTAGCACTGGGTGTGTGTGTGTGTGCACACGCGCACAAGCGCGTGCATGCATGTACGCGAGTGTGTGATTCAACCCGGGAGTTTGCACTGATGTAAGTCCCCGGACCTTTATTTTTGGACAGGGTTTTGCTATTAACTCAGGTTGGGCTCAAACTTGTGATCCTCCTGCCTCAGCCTCCCAAACTGCTGGTATTACAGTTCTATGTCAGGGTGGTTTTAACAATTTTTTGTGGTGTTGGAGATTGAACCCAGGGCCTCTCAGAACTACTCTGGATACTGCTGTCGGGGTGATCTCTTACTCAGGTGCAGGCAACTCCAAAGCCAGGAAACAGCTGCTTATACTGGGTATGTGCCAGAGGGGGGCAGTGTGAAGGTGGCACCAGCTTCAGCTTGCACCTGTGTGCCTCCACATTTGGCTTCCCCACTTCTCATGTCTTTTCATCCCAGCGCAGGTACATGGTGTGCCGAACCACCTCACCTTTGAGATGCTGAGCAGGTAGCACTGTGCTTTCTGTGCCCCCACCAGGACCTGGTCTGCAGAGTAAAGCAGCTGAGGCCTTGGGGCCCCCTGGATCAGGACTGCTGGTGGGCCTCGGTCCTTGGCAGGGGGATACCCAGGGCAGAGTGGGCCTGCCAGCTGCGGGCTTCAGCCACCTGGGTAGGAGAGCAGTAGTCCTCCAGGAAGATCTGGGCCAGGTTCCGGAGCCTCGTGTTGGCTGAGAGAGAGAAGCGCAGCATGCACTGGACCATGGGCAAGGAGGTGAGCTCAGGGTGGGAGCCCGCACCTGGCGAGCTCAGGTACATGAGCGTGGTGACAGCTGACAACACAGTCTCCTCGTTGGGGCTGGACAGGCAGTTGGTGATAAGCGGGATGCCACCCACCTGCAGGATGTGCTCCTTGTTGGCCCTGTCTGCGCACAGGTTGCAGAGGCCCCCTGGGGGAGAGCAAGGATGAGTCTGGGCTCCAGCACCATGCTTCTTCCCCTCCCCCTCCCCCTCCCCCTAGCCTCTCTTTACCCAGCAAGCCTGGGAGGGACCCAGGATTGTGAAAGTTGGCCAGAGACAAGGAACGTAAAGGCCACTTGGGTTTGCAACCGTCTCAAAGTGGAAGAGAGACTGCCGTCACCCAGTCTTCCAGAAGTGAACAGACACTTTTTTGCCTCTTGGTTGCACAAAGGCATGGGCTGCTACCGTTCCTTCCTTCTTTTCTCCTTCCCTCCTTCCCTTCCTTCCTTCTTTCCTCCCTATCTCTTCTTCCTTTGAGACAGCCTTGTTAGCTAGCTGGCTTTGAACTTGCAGTGATCCTCCTGCCTCAGCCTCCCAAGTGCTAGGATTACAGGCATGTGCCACGCGACTCCTAGCTTTCTAAACTTTTTTTGTTTTGTCTTGTAACAAGCAGAACATATTTATTGGGGCAAAGAAAGCTCCTGTCCAAGAGAGGAACAAGAGGGGGGCCCCGAGTGGGTGGTCCCCTCTAAACTTCCTTCAGATGCTCGGAAGTCACTGTTTAGCATGGGCTGCTAAGTACAGGAAGGTTACTTCCTGTGCATCCTGACTCAGCTTCCTGCCCTCGTGGTACCCCACCCTTTGGCCTCAATAAAACTACACTGAAAAATGGACACGAAAATATAAGCAATGACCGGGTGTGGGGGCGCACACTTGTCATCCCAGCATTTGGGAGATTGAGAACACAGGGCCAGCCCGAACTGCAGTGAGACCGTGCCTCAAACAAAACAAACCCCCTGCCCACAATTACATCTACAGAGTACAATAGTGGTAATTATTCTTCTATTTGCCAACTTTTCCTCATTGACGATGTCCTAGCTATGGACCCCAGGCCAGCCTTCTTCCTTATCACCCCACCCTGTGGATCTCTCCTTCCTTTGTCCCAGGCCAAGGGCCAGGCAAGCTCTCTACCACTGAGTTACACCATCAGTGTGTCTGTCTCTGTCTCTTTTCAGTACCAGGAACTGAATCCAGGGTCCCCACACTAAGCTGCCTCCTCAGCTGTTTTATTTTGATGCAGGGCCAAGTCCCTAGGTTGTCCAGACTATGCCCAAACTTGCTATCCTCCTGCCTCTGCCTCCTAGAGGAATTAATAGGCCTGTGCTGTCATCACCAGCCTCCAGTCTTTTTTTTTGTTGTTGTTTGTTTGTTTTTTGAGACAGGATCTTACTGTATAGTCTAGGCGGGTCTTAAACTCACTGTGTAGTCCATGCTGGCCTCATGGTGATCCTCCTGCCTCAGCCTCCTGAGTGCTGTTATTACATGAGTGTGTCACAATGTGTGGCACTAATCTATTTTATTTTTTTGGCGGGACGGGGTTTGAACTCATGACCTTGCACTTGCCAGGCAGGCACTTGTGCCACAGGGCTATCTCCCTGGCCCCTTTTATTATTTTGTATCTTTTTTTTAGGGAAGGGTCTACAGGGTGTTCAGGGTCTCACTACTAGATTGGACTTATAGTGATCCACCTGTATACAGCCTCCCAAACACTGCGATTACAGGCACATGCCACCATGCCCAGTTTAACTGCCATCTCAGAGCACCCTGGGTTTGGGGCTAGCACGGCACTCCAGGGATTGAACCCTGGTCTCTCTTTAATCCACTGAGCTATCTCACCAGCCCTCTAACCTATTTTTTAATAGTTAAATTTTATTGAGGAAGAAAGAATACTCATCAAACAACACCGTTAAAGTAAAATAAAAAGAAAAACCATTTGAACACAATTTTAAAGTGAAAACAAATTTTTCATCACGAGGCCAATATATGTGAGAAACTGCTCATTATCAGAAATGAAACTTTCAGACTCCATCTAAAAAAAAAAACCCACAATGAAGAATTGTAGAAATATAGTAGCAGCTCTACCGAAAAGATCCAAACCAGAAACAACTTTAATCTCCAGCAGTGGTGAACAAACTGTGGCTCATCCTGCATGATGCCATTTGTTTTGTATTATTTTATTTGGAGACAGGATCTTGCTAGATAGTTCAGGCTGGCCTTGAACTCACTATGTAGTTTAGGTTTGTCTCAAACTTATGGCGATCCTCCTGCCTCAGCCTCCCAGATGCTGGGATTATTGGCATGTGCCATCACACCTGCATGATTCCACTTACATCAAGCTCAAGAACACAGAAAAGCAATCCATGTGGTTATGTCAAGGTTGGAGGGAGTATGCAAATTTCTAAGCCAGCTGAGGTTGTGTACATTTATAATCTGAGGATTCTGGGAGGCTGAGCCAGGAGGACGACATGCTTGATTAAGTACACCCCAGCAAACTTACCAAGTTAGTGAGACCCTGTCTTAAGATAAAAACTAAAAGTGTAGGGGATGGTAAGATGGTTCAGTGGTCTAAAGCGCCTGCTTAGGAAAGCTCAGGCAACTGAAGGGACTGCAGTTCAATCCCCGGCACCACATGCTGTGCCAGCCCCACCACCAGGGCAGGCTGAGCCAGCCATAAAATAAATACAGAAACAAACAAGCAAATAAATAAATAAAAAAAAAAAACCCCAAAATACTAGAAGTGTTTGCCTGGAAAGCACAAAGTCCTGGCTCCACCTGCCACGCCGGCCAGCGTGCCGAGCCTGCGGGGGAGTCCAGGCACAGTGGTGTGCACCTGTAATCCCAGCACTTGGGAGGCAGGAAACAGGTGGATCACTATGAGTTGTATAGTGAGACCCTGTAGAAAAAATTTTAAAAAAGACAGAAAAAAAAAAAAAAAAA
>PVKN010024183.1:0-14537 GCA_004027915.1 Capromys pilorides
GACAAACAGGAAGATATGTAAAAGATACTCTTTTTCACTCAGGATATGACTAGTAACAAGGCAGCCTTTGATGCTATCTGATGCCCTATTTTAAATGCCACCTTTCTTCCTCCAATTGCTAGCACATTTCCTTGAATTATAATTGCTTTTCTTCAGAGTACTTATTACTACCTAGCATCTATTGGTCTTTCTCTATATTTTTTATTTATTTAGTACAGGGTCTACAGGGTCTCACTACACAGATCGTACTCGTAGTGATCCTCCTGTTTTCAGCCTCCCAAGCACTGGGATTGCAGGTGAGTACTGCCATGCCCAGTCTCAACCACTATCTCAGCATGCCCCCAGGGCGGGACCAGTACTACATGCCAGGATCGAACCCCTTGGTCCCTGCATTTGCCTACGCAGGTGCTTTAATCTGATGAGCTACCTGGCCTACCCTAGGTCTCTCTTACTAATAGAATGTGATTCTCTCCAGAGCAGATGCTTGACCCATTTTGTCTTCTGTGTATCACCAACCGTAGAATAGTGTCCAGCATATAAGAGATGATCCATAAGCAATTTTTGAATGAAATCATATGATGATAATTCGTTACTTTCCATATAGTGTTTTGTATCAATTTTATAAGCCCATCATTTGATGCAAATATAAGGTTAATTTTGATGTCTGCTTTTGTTTTCACTGTTACTATTTTATATGGAGAGCTAAAGAGACCCTCTGGCTCAATGGCAGTATAGATTTTCTTCTTCTTTTGATCTTCCTTCTTTGAAGTGGCAGCCCATAGTTGGGTTTCTACATGGGGTTTTGCCATTTCTCCTTTTAACTATATTTGCTTAACACTGGTTTACAACATTAATAGCTCAACTACATGGCAGAATGGTAAAGATGAAAATTAATGTAAAATTACTCCTTGTGTTCAGAAGCTAATGATCTTCTTGAAAAAATAAGAACTCACATGTGATGATCAAACTATGCTCTGCAGAATCCCTTCTCATATTAGGGCTAGTGATCTGCTTTGGGGTCTGAGTGATCTGCTTTGGGATCTCTTGAAGAGATGACCCAAGGCCCAGGCCATGAGCTCATCGAAGACATGTGTGTAAGCACACACCAAGCTGTGTGCTTATGGGAAACCATCACATATACCTGCTTTCTCCAGCCATATGAGCTGCTCCTTGCTTCTGTCCCCTACTCCTCTTCTTCTGAGCTCCTAAGTATTGTCACACAGGCCTCTATTTGTCTGAATATATACTATTCATACTTTCACACCCATATGATTTCTTCCTACTATACCCTTTGAAGAGTCTCCCAAATTTATAAATCTAATTTCCATCCTCCTTGAAGTCTATACTCATGCAACCCTCTGCCTCTTGACCTGAGTACCTGAGTGTCTACATGAATTTCAAACACATTTCTTTATCTTTTCCCCAAAATGCTTCTCTCAGTTCCATCTTTTAAATATATATGGGTAAGAAAACTGCAGAAAGCAAAACCTCAGATAAGTAGAGACCACCATATTTGTTTGCTTTGCTGTCTCTGCCGCTCAATATGTGAGCTCGCTGAGGCCGGGAGATGTTCACTACTGTATTCCTAGTGACTGAAATAGTGGCTGGCATTGAGAAAATCTTGGTGAATGAGTGACTTGCTATCTTATTTGCTTCACATATTTTGCTGTAAGATGATATTTTGAATTTTGTGATCAAAATCTAAAATGCATGGCTAGTAGAGAGAAGCAACTAAAGAAAAAGGATGAGCCTGTCTGGAAAGACAGGCATAGGAGGCAGAGCCAGAGAAGAGACTGGAAACCTCGGATGAAAGGACAGTCAGGCAGTTCAACACATCTTGCCAGCCAGACAACCTGGGACTCTCATGAACTCTAGAGCCAACAGAACTTTCCAAGCAAGATCATCAAGGTGCCATGCAGTTACTGCCATAGGAATGAAAGAAGCTTCTCCAACAGGAGCAGACTCTGCGGTTGGCTGTAGCCATCATGGGAACCGAATTTTTATGTGATGGGGAAGCCGGCAGTGCTACACAGAGAGCAAAATACCCACTGATCTTCTCCAGTGACTGTGGTACTAAAGACTTCTAGAGAAAGATTGCTGGGTTTTCAATCATTCCTAGAACAACATTTGCGCTTTGGACTAAAAAAAAAAAATATATATATATATATATATAGGGATTGGACCATTTCCATGTTCTTGGCTGTACTGAAGAGCATAGAGAAAAGTACTACGAGAGTGTTCCCCTTCAAATGGTACTGATGTAATTCTCCTTTGCATATACGTGCCAGTGGTTACAGCTTTGAAACTATCCCTCCCCAACTGCAGTATAAATCTCCAAGCAGCCAATTCATATGCCCATAAGGTTGTCCCTCTCTTACAGAACAGCAAGCAATGAAACTCCAAACTTTAAGCCACTGACCTTAGAGATTTAAAATAAGCCATTAAGTCATTCACAAAACTCTTTCATTTCCACTGGAGCAAGAGCCTTTAAATTTCTCTGGTTATAAGATTGACATTTTCTTAATTAAACAACCTTCCACCTGGGAATAGATGCCCTCTAGATTTTTCCAACAAACTCTATAATAATTATGTGAATTAAAAAAAAAAAACCACCAATACCTGTGTTTGATAGTTTTGGCCATTCTACCAGGTAATTTATTTTTTGAAAGAGTACACATATTTTAGCTCAGGAGATAGCTCTATGACTTAAGCACTTGCATGGCAAGCTCAGGGTCCTGAGTTCAATCCTGGGTGCAAAAAAAAGAAAATCTTAAACAAGAGCACACATATTTTTCAACTTAGGATTCATTAAACACGTGACCTTATTGACATTTCAGGTCCAGTGTCAAGTATTTGTTTGGCAGAGAAACCTTTTCTCCTAATTCCCAGAGCGCTCATAACATCTCAAGTTAATAGGTACTGGGGACTCTGTTGTTTTGCTGTCTCCTTAGTTAGTTCTACTCTGTGAACACTGAGGAAGAGGATAATTTATTTGCACTATTCTCAGGGACTGAATGTAGCTGAGACTGAACCCAGGATTAATGTCTGCAAGGAGAAAGGAAAAACATGACAGTAGAGTGAACATGGTGCTGGTATTCAATGCAAATGTGATAGCAGGGCCTTTATGGACAGCGTCACAGAGCAAGAGAGGAGGCCTCCCCTCATCAGAAGGCTGGAGAGCTCAATCAGGTATTTTCTCTCTTTTTTTCTTTTTAAATCCTCTTAGGCAAATAATTTTTTGGAGTAATATAGCAATGTCTTGAGTTCAGTGACATCTAGTGAGTGTTACTTTGTGCAGAAGAACCAGTTGCATGTGGTAGAAACCTTGCCTGTTCTCTGACATACGAGCATGACACGTTTCCTGGTATTTGGGTCTGGAGATACTGAAGCTCTCGGTCAGTGTGGATCTGACCATGTAGCTTACAGCTTTCTGGGCATCTCCTTACATTCACTCCAACTCTCATCAAATAAGGATACTTGGCCTCATTTCTCTGTAGATTCTTTCTTTACCTCCCAGGAACTACTGTGCATTCAGTGTCAAGTCAGTGAAACCTGGAATTAGCATTTCTAAAATCTATTTGAAATTTTAATTTATTATTATATTTTTTTAACCTTCATCTGAATCAACATCAATCTCTCCATCTTCAAACCTGGTCTAAATCAGGTCAGCCCTAAGTGACAGTATCTTTCTTGTAAAGATCTAAATAGAGGACTTTTTAATGCAGAACTCTTAAATCATGAACTGGAAGTTGAGAATCTTTGTAGGCTATAAATCATTACAGGCTTCTCAGAAAGAAGTTGTGAATTTGTTCCTTGATGGTTCTTGTTGAGCTTGTGCTTCCCAGAATTCCAGGCAACAAGGGCAAGGGCTGCAGAGAGGCTTTCCTGAGTACCCAGGTAAGGGTTTATGCACGAAGACGGAAGAAGTATTAGCAAGCAAGAGGCACCTGGCTTTGTGATCCTGTTCAGGTGCGGGGAACGGAATCTGAGAATAGTGCTTGGACCTTCCGCCATGTGTGTAGCGCGCCCCCTAGTGACTGAAGTTCGCGTAAGAGAAGAAAGCCGGCTCCCAGGAAGATAGAAGTGCTGCGCTGCTCTCAGAGTTAAACTGCTCTCAGCTTGCTGAATAGCTGTGATTTAATCTTAGCAGTACACAGGTTGTGAACGTTATGCACTAGTTGGAATGCGTGAAACATGATATATTCAGGAAAAGGAAAAAAGAGCTTGAAAATCGACCGAGAAAAGCAAAAAATACAGCTACATAATTCCTCAGAAAATAAAACTCTAAAGATGCATTCGCTGAGCAAATAATGAGGCCCTTCTATGAACAGATAGAGAATTAGAGGGAAAAAAAGAGAGAATTAGAGGAACAAGGAGAGCAAAGGTGTGGGTAGAAAAATGAAAGGAAGCAGAGCAACATTTTGCCTCATGGACAGTGCTGTACTAGGCTCAAATATTAGAGCTACTGCTCATCTTTTGTGCGAAGGAGGCTATTGAAATTCACCAAGCTTTAGTTTGTTGATCTCTTTAGTGGGGATCATCCTACTATCTCCTACTATTCCTCTAGGAATTAAATATAAGAACACACAGAAGGGCCAAACCCTTCTGCTCACTAAATGATAGTTGCTGGTAGAGAGAAGAGACGGGAAAGGAAAGGGAAAGAAGAGAAAAAGAAAGGAAGAGTCCCAAAAAGAAGTAATGCAGAATACATTAAAAAATAATGGGGGCTAGCCAAATAGCTCAGCGAATTAATAGCCTGCCATGCCAGCCCCACCCCCGCCCCAAGGGGCACGCTGAGTTGGCAATCGAGACTGGGCGTGGTGACACACACTTGAAATCCCAGCTCTTGGGAGGCTGTAAACAGGCAGATCACTATGAGTCTGATCTAGTAGTGAGACCCAGACACCCTATAGACCCTTCTCTAAAATACAGAAAGAAAAAGAGAAAGAAAGAAAGAGGAAACTGCATTGTCCACTGTCCAGTGAGCACAGGACATCAGATCAATTTAACAGTGAATCTTGTTCTTGTATTCCCAAGGTTCTGAGCAGCTACTTCAAGGGGGCTTCCTTTCTCACTACCCCTTGAACTTCTCAACCTTTCTGTAAGTCTCCCTCCATACCATGCTTAGTGCCTATGTGAAAGAAAGGCAAACAGTACCTGCGGAGATGGGGAGGAACAAGGGAAGCAACCTGTCTTACCCAGTGAGAGAAGCTATTAGTGTAGCCAAGCTTGTAAAGAGGCTTCTGAGAAGCCAGGCTGCCACACTGTCTGCGACACTTAACCCTGGCTCGAGCAGGCTGAAAGAAATGGCTGTGTAACATGAAGCATCTTCCCTCCCACACTACAAACTCAGTCCCAATGGCAGACCCAGGAAGGACAAGCTCAAATTGCCTCTGTCTCTCCTTTAGAGCCTGAAATGCCTACTTCTAAGAATTGTCAAAAGCCAGCCAGATACTGGAAGTCACTGGAAAGCAACACACACACACACACACACACACACACACACACACACACACTCATAACCCTCAAGGAAGCCTTTGTCTACCATCTCTAGCCAGAGCATTGGCAATCAGAATGCCCATTCACCAACATAATGTAATAGCAACCTAATCTCCAGGGACAGCAGCCATTGCCTGAATTTCTAACCTTTCACCGGTTTCCTCCACACCAAGGAGAAATCCGGATCAAGAACACAGTAATATGATCCCCAGTTAGCATAATATAGAGACAATCTAGTCAGGGTTTCCATGTCCTTATCTCAAACAGGCATTAAGCAAGAAGAAAGAGATATAAAAATACATATGAGTGGATTTAGAAATAGATATTAACTATCTAGTGTGCACAGCCAAGCACCCGACCCAAATGAATGTCTGCCTTGAGGAAAACCAGGCAGCCAGAAGCAGAAATCTCAGAATCCCTCCACCCCCCACCCCCCAAAAGCACTGTGAGAAGAGACAGGCAGAGAAGTTACCCCAATTGCTTGGCACAGAAAGGGTTAAATCCTCAGTGATCCTATCCTACAGTGATTCATGACGGTGTGCAGTTTCAAAACTTCCCCCCAGCTGGGGGGCGCAGACCCTCCCTTCTCACTGCGTCCCATCTGGATGTGCTGAAATGGGAAGGAGGTGTGTTCTGCTGATCTGTTAAATTCTTAGTGAAGTTTCCTTGCTTCTTAGTGGCTGATGCTGTTTGAGTTTGGTTTGGAGCAAAACTAAGGTAGTCCTGACATTTCTGGGACTGCATCCAGACAAGGGGAAGAAGAAAAAGGAGGAGAAGGAAAAGAGCAGGAAGAAAAGGTAGGGGAGAAATGAAGGTAGAACAGAAGTGGAGGAAAGGGGAGAGATCCTTTCTCAACATCACATTCCTGTGTTTTCCCTGAGCCTGGAAAACATATTAATCCCAGTGCCTTTACGCCAGGAAACAAAGGGACAAAGCCAAACCGTGGGAGAAAGGGAGATAAGAAGGATCCTGGAACTCCGCAGAGGGGAAAAGCAAGACTCAGACATTACCAGGACTCCACTGTAAGCAAAGTTTTGTGTCACCACAAGGGACAGACACACAGAGACTCACAAGATCAAGGAGAAACTGCAGACAAATGGAGACACAAAGACTGATAAGGACAGCACCTTTTGCCTGTTCCCGCTCATCCAGAAGGTAGAAAGTCACAGCCAGAAAGGAGAGGTTAGGTCTGCTCTCAGACCAGAACAGCCTGTGCTCGGCAGTGCGACCAGGAGCTGCAGCCCACCCGCTTTGTATTGCTCACCCAGCCGGGAGAGAGTTAGGAAGGAAAGTGTTTCATCTAGGATTCCGTCCTGGGACCAAACTTCAGATTTCTCTCGGAATCCTCCGCGTTCCACCTTATGAGTCACCATGTAAGTGTACAATCTTGTCTGTATTTGGTGTGTTCGTTTCTTTGTTGCTTATTTGAAGAAATGAAATGTGAATGTTCTCATAAGCAATATACTCAGTTTGTATTTTCACGGGAGCATCCAGAGAGCAAGTAAAACAATGTGAACACCCTGCCTGGGAATCTAAGTTGGCTTTCCTGCATTATGTTACTGTCTCTGCTAAGTGCTGACAAATTACAGGGGCTTAAAAAGCAATAAGATCTCATCCATTTTTCGTTTTCTAACCTCTCTCCTTTTCTTTTCCTTTCCCCTCCTCTTGGCAAAGATAGAAAAAAGATAACGACCAGTTTTGCTTGCAATTAAGTGATTTTCTTTCTTCTTCTTCTTTTTTTTTTTTCCTTCTCTCCCCTTTCTGGCTCCTGACCTCTCGGCACCCTAAAGCAGATCATACAATGATGTGGAGAATGGGACCAGGTTTGGCCATGCTGTTGGCACTATGGCTGGTGTGTGGGTCAGAACCCCACCCCTCTGTCACCAACAGAACCAGCCACGGAGGGCGGAAAGTGCATCTGGCCTCCCCAGTGAGCAGTCGGTCAGCTCAGTTTCTGAGGCACGTGGGGAGGTCTGGCAGAACTGGCAAAGCTACTTCGGAAGGATTGACTCCTCGGCCCCTTCAAAGAAAGAGGAATGTGCCAGTGTTGAGACTAGATGGCCCCAAGGTGCTGCCACCCCCCTTGGGCATCCGAAGGACTCCCTTGAGACCCGAGTTGAGACCCACAGCCAGAAGCGTGGGTGACATGGTTCGAGATGAAGGGTCCTCTGCTCGGTCAAGAGTGTTGCGTTTCCCCTCTGGGTCAAGCTCGCCCAACGTCCTTGCTGGCTTTGCAGGGAAGAACAGGGTGTGGGTCATCTCGGCCCCTCATGCCTCCGAAGGCTACTACCGCCTCATGATGAGCCTCCTGAAGAGCGATGTGTACTGTGAGCTGGCTGAACGGCACATCCAGCAGATCGTGCTGTTTCACCAGGCAGGTGAGGAAGGGGGCAAGGTGCGAAGGATCACCAGTGAGGGCCGGGTGCTGGAGCAGCCCCTGGACCCCAGCCTCATCCCAAAGCTGATGAGCTTCCTGAAGCTGGAGAAGGGCAAGTTTGGCATGGTGCTGCTAAAGAAGACCCTGCAGGTGGAGGAGCGTTACCCTTACCCAGTGAGGCTGGAGGCCATGTATGAGGTCATCGACCAAGGCCCCATTCGCAGGATAGAGAAGATCAGGCAGAAAGGTTTTGTGCAAAAGTGTAAGGCTGCTGGTGTAGAGGGCCAGGTGGTGGAAGAGGGGAACAGTGGTGGAGGAACAGCAGGAAGACCAAGCCCGGGCAGTGAGACAAAGAAAGAGAACTCGAGGAGAGCACAAGTCACTGCAACCAGAGAGACTAGGGTAAAGGTGATGAGAAAACTGGCCACCACTACTATGGCTCCTCCCTCACCTCCCCCAACCCCAAGGGCTACCACCCTGCCTCCTGCCTCAGCCACAACTGTGCAGGCCATGGCCAGGGTGGTCACGGTAGCTGCTAGACCTATGACCACCACAACCTTTCCAGCCACCCACAGGCCCTGGACTCCCTGGGTGCACCCCTCTCCAAGCTCCCACAGGCCACCTGCAACAACAGCTGAGGTGACCACTGAAAGGGGGCCTTCAGCCTCAGAGAATCTTTATCCTCCACCCAGAAAGGAACAGCAAAGGGAGAGGCCACAGGTCACCAGGAGGCCCAGCAAGGCTGCTGGCTTTGACAGCTTCATAGTCACCCCTCTCGCCACCTCCGAATCCAACACAAGGGCTGCTGGCCCAGGCCGTTTCCGGGACAACCACACAGATAGGCGGGAACATGGCCATCGGGACCCAAACGTGGTGCCAGGTCCTCACAAGCCAGCAAAAGGCAAACTTCCCAAAAAGAAGGCCCAGGATAAAATACTTAGCAATGAATATGAGGATAAGTATGAGCTAAGCCGACCTACGGCCTCTCAGCTGGAGGAGGAGCTACAGGTGGGGAACATTCCCTCCCAAAATGCAAAGGAATCTAAAAAGCATGAGAAGCCAGAGAAACCTGAGAAAGAGAAGAAGAAAAAAAAGGCAAAGAATGAGAAACCAGACAAGGCATTCAAGAGTGAAAAGCAAATAAAGAAGGCTGAGAAAAAGAACAAGCAAGAAAAAGAGAAGAGTAAAAAGAAAAAAACAGGGAAAACTGAGCAGGATGGATACCAGAAACCCAGCGGGAAACAACCCCCACCCAGCCCCAGGAAGTCGGTGACTGACCTGCTGGCATCCTTTGAAGGCAAACGCAGGCTCCTTGTAAGTAATCTTGGCTTTGTTCTGTGGGCCGAGGCGGGGCATAGTTGTGTTTGTCTTATGAGTTTTGTACATGCCAGACTGTGGTTGAGCCAAAGCTTAGGAAGTTTGACAAGAGAGGACACTCAGGCCAGGAACTCTCTTTGGTGAGATGGTTCTATGGACCCCTAGTTAGCTAGACCACGGCTGCACAGCAGAGTCAGGCCCTAGATGTGAAGCAGAGGCAGCACCTAGAGTCTACTTCTTCCAGGCCCAGCTGTTCAAAGCTCACCCTTCTCTCTTCCATGGTACTGTTTGGAATGTAGTTTCTGTTTGCCAGGTTCATATAATAAAGGAAGACTGGAGTTTTCTTAAATGGAATGCCTTGATTCTAGCCACAACTTATGAGAAACATTTCTCTCTGCTACAACTTAGAAACTAGATGCATAGGTCTGAGGCATATGGCAGTTTCTTTTCTTCCTAACTAGGTATTCATTAATACTGGAAGACTCAAAAAGGAAAATAGGGCAGATTGGGTGTGAGTGGATTTGACTAAAAGAAAAGAGGTCCTTCTTGCTGTAACCTTTATGAATAGTTTTAAAGGCCATTAGCAGAACTCTTCTCCACATAAAGACTATGTCCTCCATACCTGCCTGACTACCAGTAAGAGCCAGGAGGTAAGGACCTGGCTCAGGGATTCAACATCCAGTGCTTTAGAAATATGTCTAGATTTAGAGTTCACACATTGGTTCTTCTTGAGACTCTATAAAATAAGTGCATGTATGTACACATGTGAGTGTGTACACATGTGGGGAGGAGGAGACAAGCATTCCCTGCTTCCACTTACCTGTTGCCCTGAGTGCCACTAATGTTGAGCAAGGTTCATTTTAAAATCCTCATTTGTTGACCATGGTTGCCACTACCCATAGAATGGCATCACAGTCAGGTTAAATCTAAGGAGGGCTCTGGGCAGGAATAAGCCATCTTTCAGTTAAGAGCAGTTCTTAGCAGTAATACAAACATGGCTTCCTGTCTTCTCCATGTCTCCTGTCTCAGTCTTCTAGGGGTGCTCCCTGACTTCTGAAAGCCATCATGTTACTGCGGGATATCAAAGAGCAAAAGGATATATTATAATTAACTCATAGTAAAAGGTTAAAAAATTAATGTTGGCTGATCTAAATCAGGAATGATTTTGCTCCCTAGATGAGGGAGGCATTTCATGCCACTGTTATTGGGTTCATTCTGCTGAACACGCAAGCTGGCTCTGTGTGCTGCATTCACCCTGCAAAGGCATTAGGAACTCTTCCTAAAGCTGCTCATTCTCAGAGGGCCTTTTAGTTTTTCTACTATGGCCTAAATGGGAATTAATGATCTAAGAAGGACTCTGGTAACCATTTATCTTTGGTGGTTTCAAAAAGTTTCAATGTACATTTGAAATTTTAATTGGAATAGAAGACTTCCTGGTGTTTGCCTGGGTAGAGCACGCCTAAAATTCCTTTATCTGCTTTCATCAGTAGTGAACCATATAGATTAGAACAATCTCTGGTTAAGTGTGTGTGTGTGTGTGTGTGTGTGTGTGTGTGTGTGTGTGTATGTGTGTTCCTATGTGCTTTTTGTATGTTTTTACAACTTTTAATCAGAGCCTTCAAGTACTTATACAGACCTAGGTTGTTAGATGACAGGCTGTTAAGTAGTTTAACAGTTGCATGGATATTCCCAGATTCCACAAACTTCAAGGAGATCATTACAGTTAGAATCGAAAGAATCACTGTTGCCACAGAACAACTCTATCTGATACTTGAGTGTTTGTTAGGAGCCCTGTGGAGATAAACAGCTCTCTTTGGGCCATGAGAGAGCCACAGTGGTATACTCCGTCCCTGGACATCTGGGACTCTGCCAGTCCTGTAGAGCACATCACCCAGCTCTGTCCCTTTAGCTGATAAAGCACCTGACGTGTTCCTCATGGTCAGGTTTTAGCTGGGGGTAAAATTATCATGAGTAATATATCAGGATTGCAATTGTGTACCCACCCAGCAAACACTTCCATTAGCTGTAGTTTTTGAGTTAAAAAAAGGGAGTTTTCATACCAAATCCTTGATATTAGTCATGCTTTTAATTATTCCCTCTTTCTCTGCTTTCCCTTAGTTAGGGATCTGAAAGCCCAGTTGGGTCTTTCCTGCTTTTAATACTCTCACTGATCATAAATTCTAAGCAAATGAAACTCAAAGGGCAGCTTCTGCTGATGTCATATGAGTCAAAACAGAAACCAGCTTGAATTGCTTCTGGCAGTTTTGACCCTGAAACTAGCAAGAGAATCAAGTTTGTTATTAGAAAGAAAATACTAACAGGAGGCATTTCAGTCTTTCAATCCTCTATGTGCCCAGCCAGTGATCATATCAGAAATGTGTTTTCTGAAGAGTTAATGATGTGTGAAGTAAGAATGGATTAGAAAAGACCAGATAAAATTAACATGATACAAAAACAAAAGACACAAAAAAGAGTTTCACCAGACAGGGAGGCAGCAACCAGTGTTTCTGCGTGAAAGATATTACTGCTGTCAGTAAGCCTTTTTTCCACTCAGTTTTTTCATCAAACTCTGCTGATGTTACCCATGAAGCTCAGTGATTCAACTAATATGCAGTAAGACTTAGCACCCTCAAGCTATTTGAGTATGGCTGACAACATTTAAGTCTAACTGGCATCATCTATTTAAGCACACCCAAACAGAGAGCAGGTTTACATTCTAAGGAATGATGTAGGCCTCTCAGCTCAACTTTCCAGTTTTTCAGTAGTCTGATGCTTTTTTTATAATCTATTGTAAAGCCCTGGTGCTTTGCATTTTATTTGCATTATTGTCTGGATGGGAAAAATGCTATATAACTACTCCTTGAGCTTATTACTTATAGACAAACCTTGGCAACAATGGTATAGGTTGAGGGTGGGCCAATGGCATCCTAGAATACTTCAAAGGCATTGTTGGTGGAGCCAAGAGTCCTATTCCTAGGCTGGAGTTCAATCCTTCACCACCCCTGTCTCTCAGAAGGTCTAGAGAGTAAGGAATATTCTGTAAGAGTTTAGCCAAGACAGTGTGGTTGAATTTTCACAATCCCCGTAAGTCATGATTTCTTAAGCCCAGTTTATAGATGTGAAAACCAAAAGAGAGGTTGGAAGGTACTCAATGCATATAGCTAACATGGGACAAAGCCAGCATTAGAACTCAAAGCTCAAGCCCAACCCAGGCCCCTATATTCTTCCTGGAGATATGAGTTTTCCATGGCATAGGCCATAAACTTAGAGAAAAATTAAAAATAATTGCTCTGGTAGTTAATAAATACGACATTTGAAATTCATTTTGAACTTTCAGCTCCCCACGTAGTGGTAGTATATAAATATCATCAATATTTTGTGCGAAGAATAAATGTAAAGTTTCTACCTTTTATACCCATGTAATTATCTGTGCTGACTTGTCTGGTGTTCCAGCAGTCAAGAAGAGTAGATTGAAACCCATTTGACCTAATCCTGTGGATTGCTGGCTGTCAGTCTGGGATTAACGACAGTGAGAAACTAGATGAGCTATCTTGGGCTACCTGAGACACAGGTGCCAGCCATCATTTGCTGCTCTGCGCTCTACCTGCTTGTCAGTTCCCCAGGGCCCTCACTCTGCTAAGCCCTGGAAGCTTAAGTTTTCTTCAGCAAATGAGTCTCCTGTGGGTTTGTATTTTCCATTGTCAGAGTTCGGGGTGTTGGGGACAACCACTTACTTATTTGGTTTAAATTTAGAAAGGGATTTGAAGACTGCTTTAGAAGGCAGATTACTAGCTTGAAAGTTATTTTTCAGAATCTTATAAAAATCCAGTGTCTTGAGCCTAACGTGGTATTTACAATAATCTGAGGCTTGAAATATCTTCACCCTAGCATCTTCCCACTCCTGCTTGTTCTCTTTACTATACAAACAGATTTCCTCCTCTTTCCTGGAGCTCACTGAGCCAGCACACAAGTTGGAACCAAAACACAATTTTTTAATTCATGGTACATCCCTTGATTTGATATCACTGAATGGAAGGAGTACAAATAATAGACAGTAATGTTTAATTGAAGAACTCTAGGATGCTCTTTTTAGAAAGACGAGAGTGGAAGTGGTTTCCATTTTAAATAGTGTTTAAATGCTGCCCACCTGGGTGTGGTGTATAGTCCCAACACTCAGGAGGCTGAGGCAGGAGGATTGCTCCAATTTTGAGGCCAGCTGGGAGCACAAACCCAGCATGAACTGTGTAGTGAGACCCTGTCTCAAAAAGAAAAAAAAAACAATGCTGTCAAACCAGAAAGTGGATGTGATAGAAATGGCAATATACAGAGAGCATCCCAAAAGGTGTCTCAAAAACAAAAACAGAGCAACAGATACGTGTGTGCTCAAATGCAAACAGCCTAGTGCTCAACTTTCACAATTTTATGAGACAGGCACAGAGCCGTTCCATTGTAAAGATGGCAAGGCTGAGGTTCATAAGATTAAGTGAACTTGTTCAGGGCCTACCAGAGGGTTGAACTAGGACAAAAGTGCCAGTCCTTCAGCATTGGCTGTAGCCTTTTTTCTGTGCCATTCTGCCCAAGATTTCTTTCATTTCATAATTCAGACTGGTCTGGCTATTGGTGGTAAAGAGGTCATTTAAGGGAGGGATAGGAGGAACCTCAGCAAGAGAAAGTCTGCAACCAGATCCTGGAGGGCCAGAAGCCAGGAAATGAGTCATGAGAAATAAATGCCACCTCACTGGTGGGTTGCGGCATCCTTGGTCAAAGGCTTGAGGAGAATATAAGACTCAGAGATTTTTATTTATGTGAGACTGCCCTCTGATTGCTGCTGATTGCCTCTGGATATTCACAGCCCAACATTACTATGTGTAGAGTTGTTTGGGAGACAAAGCTGCTCTGTGATTATACATTGTCTGAAATTCCTAATTGTGAACACCCACACGGAGGAGACTAGAAGAGTGTCTGTGGATCATCAGGGTCTGTAGCAAACTCAGAGAGGAATGAAATGAAGTCTGTGTATGTATTTGAAGTCACAGAGCCAGGTAATTATCAATCATCTAGCATCTGGCCAGCTGTGAAAGACACCACTGTAATTACATTCCAGGCACAGGCTTATTCTAAATTAAGGTTAAGGAATGCAAATCATTAACAGTAAATCTCTTTCTGTCACCTATGCTTTCACAATTTTATGTTCTCACTTAGAAGTTCATTTTGTATATTTCAAAATAGTGTTTTTCTAAGGAAAGAACCAGAAAGAAAAAACAAAGATGTACCAAATTTAAAATTAAACTACATGATTAGAGCTATTATCTGAAATCTCACATAGTTAATTAAAACACACTGA
>PVKN010024184.1:0-14528 GCA_004027915.1 Capromys pilorides
TTTTTTTTTTTTTTTTTTTTTTTTTGTCTTTTTGAGACAGGGTCTCGCTATGCAGTTCAGGCTGGCCTTGAGCTCACTTTTGTAGCCCAAGCTGGTCTCGAACTCACTGATCCTTCTGCCTCAGCCTCCCAAGTGCTGGGATTACAGGCGTGTGCCACCACACCCAGCTATGCTGTTCAGTTCTAAAACAAAAATGCTTCAGGGGCTGGGTGTGGAAGTGCATGCCTGTAATCCCAGCACTTGAAGAGCTGAGGCAGGAGGAGTGCCTCAAGTTTGAAGCCAACCTGGGCCTCACAGTGAGTTCAAGGCCAGCCTGCACTACAAAGTGAGGCCCTGGCTTAAAATTAACAACAGCCCCCCCTCCCCCCAAAAAAAGCAGAGGTTACAATTGGAGGGTTTGGGGATTGGCAGAGGGAGGGGTCACTAAGAGGCAGAAAGACAGGCTGGCATTTTGGGGGTGAGTCACTTGTACTGGATTCACAGCCCTTTTGGGCTGCAGGGAGGGGAGCTGAGGGGTCAGGTGAGTGCAGGACAAATGTGCAAGAGGTGAGATGGGAAGGTTAGATGGGGCTCCCTGGCAGGGGGGGATTCCCCAAAGATAAAGCTCACCTGAAAACCCAAAGCCTTCCCATGTTAACTGTTAGTATGCAGGCCATAGGCTGTGTAAGAGTGCCAAATTTGAAAAGGGAGACATTCCAATTGTCTGTTCTTAAAAAGCTTGAGCTGGAGGGCCCGTTGCCTAGAGAACAAGGCCAAAACATCAGCATGAAATCGAGAAAGGGCTAACGTTTCCTATTCTAACCATAGGCTGGTGACTAAGCACCTCTCCTTTGGAAAGTGTGTGTCAGTAGACACAGGCCGCCTGGGTGGGGACTGGTACAGATTCTTTCTCTCTCTGCTCTGCCATGTGGAGAAGGCCCCCACGACTGCGGTCTTTGAGTGAATACCTTTATGGTACCTGGACTGTCTGATGCTGGTCGTGGCTCTGCTTCCTTTGTAAAGTGGCCAGCTGGAAGCTTGTGTCACATTTGTGTGCAGTGGCAGGATCGTCTCTTTCCTTAAAAAGATGAAAGGTGTCTTCTGAGTCCCGGATTTAACTCAGAAGGGTCCAGGGTGGGTAGCAAGCAATGTTGATAATCAGTCATAAGCAGCCAGTGAAAGCGAAGAGCCAACAAGGATTTTCTTATTGTGTCCTTGTCATCCCAATGATCCTAAGTGAATGTAGCAATGAATGGACTCACCATTTTTACTCTGGTTATTTATTTGAGATAGGGTTTCACTATGTAATTCAAGCTGACCTTGAACTCATGGCAATTCCACCTCGGCCTCACTACTCACTAATGCTTGGATTATAGATGGGTGCCACCATTCTATTTAAAAAATCTCTTTTTGGCCAGGCGTGGTGGTGCACGCCTATAATCCCAGCACTTGGGAGGCTGAGGCAGGAGGATTGGTATGAGTTCGAGACCAGCCTGGGCTACAAAAGTGAGCTCAATGCCAGCCTAAACTGTGTAGTGAGACCCTGTCAATTCTCTTCCTGCTGGCCCTGCCCTTGGAGTGCTCTGAGATGGTGACTGACTAGGTGTGGCAGTGCATGCCTGTAATCCCAGTGCTTAGGAGGCTGAAAACAGGAGGATCACTAAGAGTCCAAACTACATAGTGAGACCTTGTACCAAATACATAAGATGAAAAAAAAAAAAGATATGCTAAAAAATCTCTTCTTAGAATGGCTAACGTCAAGAAGTCAGCCAATAATAAACGCTGGAGGGGCTGTGGGGAAAACAAAGGAACCCTACTCCACTGTTGGTGGGAGTGCAGGCTGGTATAACCACGAGGGAAATCATTGTGGATGCCCCAGAAAGCTAGGATTGGAGGTGCCATTCAACCCAGCTATTCCCTTCCTGGGTATGCTTCTACAAGAACTGAAAGTATCATCAGCAGTGATATGTGCACCCATGTTTATAGTAACACAATTTGTCATAGCTAAATCTTGGAAACAACCCATCAACTGAGGAATGGATAGAAGAGATGTGTTATTTTTACACAATGAAAGTTATATTCAGCTATAAAAAGAATAAAGTTGAGGCTCATTGGTAAATGGATGCAACTAGAGGCCATACTCTTTTAGGTGAAATAAATCAGACTTGCATGTGCAAACATCATATTGCCTCCTTAGTGTGAGAACCTGAAAGAGAAAATAAAACCTGAAGGGTACAGTAGGTACTGGGAAAAGAGAATGAACCTATTGAAAAGGAAAGAATTACTGAGTTGAGGACAGGAAGTGGGGAGAGATCTATGTATGTAAGCAGGATGATTTGGACAACTGTATTGTGCATTTCTGCTGGTCTATGGAAAGGAGCAGTTAATGGTTTAATTTGTTTCATCTCCTTTTTTCAGCTGTTTGTCATTTTTCTCTTCTTTCTTTTTTTTCTTTCTTCCAATTTTATATGCATATATTTTGTAATATGAATAACTGGTTTGAAGACAACACTATGTGTTACAACAAATACTGTCAAATTCATATTATTTTGTTAAGTGAAATCCTGTATCAGGCTGGCAAGTTGGCTCAGCGGTCTAAAGCACCTGCTTAGGCAAACTTAGGCAACCACAGGGACCGTGGTTCAATCCCCAGCACCACATGCTATGCCAGCCCCACCCCCAGGGCAGGCTGAGCCAGCCATAATATAAAATAATAATAATAATAATAGTAATAATAAATCCTGTATCACTTGTAATTTTTCTATTTTAAT
Source organism: Capromys pilorides (assembly GCA_004027915.1). Classification (NCBI taxonomy): domain Eukaryota; kingdom Metazoa; phylum Chordata; class Mammalia; order Rodentia; family Capromyidae; genus Capromys; species Capromys pilorides. Next base: position 2,751 of record PVKN010024184.1, read on the forward strand.
GCCATTTTGGATTCTAAAAATTTTTTAAAACTAAAAAATATCTCTTCTTAGGTGTGGTGGCACATGCCTATAATTCCATCACTCTGGGAATCTGAGTAGGAAGATCACATGTTTGAGTCCAGCTTAGGTACCTTAGCGAGATCCAGTCTCAAGAAAGAATAGAATCAAGGCTAGGGATGTTGTTCAGTGCAGAGCCCCTGGGTTCAATCCCCAGTACCAAGAAGAAAATAAAAATTCCTCTCTCCCTTTCTTTCTCCACTTCCCTTCACTCACACTCTTCCCTCCCCCTCCACCCTACTCCTTAGCTTTCCTTTTACCATTTGCTAGTATGTGGCAGTGCTAGGACCCTCTCCTGGCCTGTCCCTCCTAAGTAGCTGAAGCTATAGAATGGAGCTGGTAGGTCTGATAAGGGCTGATGCTAACAAGGGAGGATCAAGGGCTGTGGGAGCAGCACACACCTATAATCTAGCACATGAGGCTGAGGCGAGAGGAGCACTGCAAGGCCAGCCTGGGCTAGTAAGTTCAAGACCAGCTTGCATTACACAGGCACTGCCTAAAATGCAAAAAGCACAAGCTAGGAAAGCTTGTTCCAAAGCTTGGAGAGTCCTCTGAAGATTTTGTTCCATTTTTTGAGACACTTTTTTGTGTTTATTATTTTATTTTATTATTATTTTTTTTTTGAGACAGGGTCTCACTATGCAGTTCAGGCTGGCCTTGAGCCCACTTTTGTATCGCAGGCTGGTCTCAAACTCACACCAATCCTCCTTTCTCAGCCTCCCAAGTGCTGGGATTATAGGTGTGTGCCACCACACCTGCAAAATTTTTATTTTTAATGTGCACATCTAGTACATAATGATTACATTCATCATGGAAGTTGGTACATGCATGTAACACATCTTAATTCTTTTCACACATACCTCTTTCATGTTTATTGATGACTTGGTATCTCAAACAGATTACTATTTTCATCCTGTGGGAAATGGTTTGAAATTAGTGGTAACAAGGTTTTATGGTATTGATTTTTTAAGGCAGGATCTTGCTGTGAAGTTCAGGCTGGCCCTGAATTTACTATGTAGCCTAGGTTAGCCTTAAACTCATGGTAATACCCCAGCCTCAGCTGCCCAAGTGCTAGAATTTAACACAAAAAGAAAGAAAGAAGGAAGGAAAGAAAAAGAAAGAAAGAAAGAAAGAAAGAAAGAAAATAAAAGAAAGGAAAGATTACAGGTGCACACACCTGTAATCCCAGCAATCAGGAGAATTACTGCAAGTTTGAGACCAGCATGGGCTACAGAGTGTGTTCAGGGACAGCCTGAACTATATAGTGAGACCCTATCTCAAAGAGCTAACTAGGGCTGGAGAGATAGCCCAGTGGTCTAAAGCACATTCTTAGGCAACCGCAGGGACCGCAGTTTGATCCCCAGCACCACATGCTGCGCCAGCCCCTCCCCAGGGCAGGCTGAGCCAGCCATAACATAAATAAACAAATAAATAAAATAAAGTTTAATAATAATAATAAAGAGCTAACCAAAAACACCCCTCCCCCCAAAAAAAAAACCCCAGAAAACAAACGAACAAAAACAAGTGCTAGGATTACAAGTGTGTACCACCACACCTGGTGAGGAGCTTTTTTTTTTTTTTTTAACATAGGTAAGCAGTTTTATTTTTTAATTTAATGTTTTGCTAAACCCTTAACTTATTAAGGCTTTGTATAAGTTATCTTTGCTAAATGTTAAAGTTACCCAACACATTAGGTTTTACTTTTACCCAAATCTCCAAGTGAAGAAACAGAGGTACAGTACCGTTGAGGCCAGCTTAGGCACAGCTGGTCAGGAGTAAACACAGTCATAAACCTAAGTAGCCTGACTCCTGTGTGTGTGTATGTGTAGACAAGTTGTGTAGTTCTGACTAGCCTCTAATCCTCCTGCCCCAGTCTCCCAAGTGCTGGGGTTACAGACATGCACCACCATATCCTGCTCTTGACTCTCTTCTTGACCGTCCTGTTTTAAGCAAGAGTGACTAACCCTGCTCAGAGGGGCCCCTGTAGGTTTCCTGGAGGATCAGCCCTGGAGCCACATTGGGTGTCTTAAGTAAGGGCTGTCTCCCAACTGAGCTCTGATGGCTTCTGTCCTCTCTGCAGGTGCCCTGCTGCAGGAGGAAAGGCTGGATGCGGTGACCTTGCTGTATGCTACCTCGATGCCCAGCTTCTGCCTGCTGGCAGGTGCCACCCTGGTGCTGGAGGCTGGTGTGGCCCTGCCACCTGCACCTACTGACTCCCGCCTCTGGACCTGTGTCCTGCTCAGCTGCGTCCTGTCTGTGGTCTATAACCTGGCCAGTTTCTCCTTGTTGGCCCTCACATCTCCTCTCACTGTCCACGTCCTGGGCAACCTCACAGTCGTGGGCAACCTCATCTTGTCCCGGCTTCTGTTTGGCAGCCACCTCTGTGCCCTCAGCTACATGGGCATCGCACTTACCCTGTCAGGAATGTTCCTTTACCACAACTGTGAACTTGTGGCATCGTGGGCAGTCCACCGGGGACTGTGGCGGAGAGACCAGCCTAACAAGGAGCTCTGAGACCTGGGAAAGCTGGAGAGTTCCACCTCAGACAGCCCTGCCTGAGTCCAACCGTGGCCATCGGCTGTGGGAACAGGGGACAGCAGGCAGCTGCTAGTGAAGCCGAGACAGAGATGGGCTCCTCCTGAAGGGGCTGCCTGGGAAGCTGAAACAAGATCTCCCAGAGAGACCTGCCTGCCTCACCTTGTCGCAGACCCCACCCACCACTGGATGGTGGGTCCAAGCCAGACACCGTCACTGTGCTTGTCGGAGTAATCATTTTCATTAATATCAACTACTATGCCAAAATTTGCTGGGCAAACTTGGGCAACTTTTACAGGTTACAATGACAGTGATGGTGATAATTCTTGACAGTTGCACAATCCTTTCCTCCAGCAGGGAGGGCAGCGGAGAAAGGGCTTCTTCCAGGGAGTTGGGACAGTCTATGCCAACTCCAGGCAGCTGCTGTGGCCTCGCTCCTGGGCCCCCCAGTTTTGGGTCTTCCGTCCTTAAATAAACTATTTTTGCTTCGACACTTGTGTCATTCCTTAGGGGTACAGATCACAAAGTAGGGAAGAATGGTGGGCTACCCAGCAGGTACCAGGCCCTGCCACGGTCTGCCCAGGCCAGCATTGCCCATCTTTTGGGTGGCAGCACCGGGTTCCTCCCTGCTCTGCCCTCACTTGTCTCCTGCATCTTCCATGCAGAAGGACCTTTCTAGAACTCATACGTTCTGTGGTTCCACATGGCTCTGTCAAAACTTCCCACCCCAGACCTCAAGGGCCTCAGGAACTGGCCTTGGGCCTTGACAGGCTCCTGCTTCACTTCTCTTCCCCTTGGGTTTCAGCTTCCAGCCTCCTGACCACAACACCGGGAACACTTGCTGGAGCCTTTGCTTTCTGTTCCTTCTGTCTAGGGCTTTTGCCCTGCCTCCCCCTTGCCCAGGGAACAAAACCTAAATATGCTGCTCTTCTTTAAAGAGGGCCTAAAAAGAAAGAGTGAAACACAGTGAGCCCTAGTTCTAGGTTAGCCCATGGGTCTTGCAGGGAGCAGGGCTCCCATGCAGAGAATCTAGGGTAGGAATCCAGCCCCCTCCAGGAGCCTCCCTGATGCGCTCTCTGACTTTGTCACAACACCTCTTAGCTTAACTCCTGTGTCTAGCAACTCTTTTCAGAGATAAAAATAAGGACCCAGCCTGGAGCATGGAGACCTGGGACTTAACAGCTGCCTATCTCACCGTATACCTCAGGTAAGTAGCCTCTCCCTCTTGCCCTCAGTTTCCAAATGTGCCTGGTGATCCTCAAGGTGAGGATTTGAATGAAGAGCTAGTGGTCAGTAGGTGAAGATGGGGATGATGGTGGGTGCCAGCTGGTTCTGTTTCTATCATAGGTAGCCGCTTCCCCCTCTCTGAGGTTGTAGACCCACTGGGCCTGAGCATAAGGACCTAGACTGGGCTGGGATGTAGGAGGACTGAGGTTCAGGGAGGAGCCCTTCATTCCTGCATATAACCAGAATATAAAGGATCGTTGTGCCAGCTGGTTTCCCAGTCCCAGACTGCCCCAGCTGGCCTTGCAGGAGGGGAAGTGGACCTGGTTGAATTGAGTCTGCTACCACCCACCCTCACTGTGACTCAGAGATGCCACCAGCCCAGCCTCGTGCAGTTTGGGCATCCCCAGATTTCCACACTCGGAGTTGCCCAGGCTAAACATCAGGATAGATATCACTGGTTGCACAGAGCCTCCTGGGGGACTCAGGACCCTTCTGCATTTGTGGAGGCCAACTGTCACAGCAAGCACGTGTGTGGCAGGAAGTAGATGGGAGATAATACAGTGGTCCTCCTTATCCAGACCCCTGCAGATGCTTGAGACTGCAGATAGGACTAAACCCTACGTATGGTTTTTTCTTCTCACAAATGCACAGATTTAATGTCTTTTAACTAAAAATTTACACTGTAGCTGTAATTTTTTTTTATAAATGATTTTATTTTATTTATTTTTTTGTGGGACCGGGATTTGAACTCATGATCTTGCACTTGCCAGGCAGGCACTTGTACCATGGAGCTATCTCCCCAGCCCCTGTAGCTGTAATTTTTGTAGTTTGAGTTGCAACAGCAAAACTAACACCAGGGCTGGCCAGATAGCTCAGCAGACTAAGGTGCCTGCTTAGGCAGACTCAGGGATTGGGGTTCAATCCCTGGCTGCTGTGCCAGCTCCAGCCTCAGGGCACACCAAGATAGCAACTGAGACTGAGCCTGGTGGCACAGTGCCTGTAATCCCAGTACTTGGGAGGCTGAAAACAGGAAGATCACTATGAGTCCAATCTGTGTAGTGAAACCCTTTAAGACCCTGTGCTATACATATACTATATATATATATATATATATATATATATATATATATATTAACCATGATTTTTTTTCCTTCAGTTTCACAGAAGATTCATCCACACTATAAATCTTAGCGACCTCAGCACAAGATTATTCTCTCCTTATTCTGAACATTTGCTTTAACATGTGAGGGAAGCACTTTACAGCTTCTCTTTGGTTTCTCCTTTTTTTTTTTTTTCCAGAATCTGCGATGGAACTCAGGACCTTACACTTGCCAGGCAAGCACTTGTGCCCCTGAGCTATCTCCCCGGCCCCTATAGTTTCTCTTTGGCATATCCAAATTACTGCCATTACTGCTCTTGCACTTTGGGTTTTTTGTTTGAGACAGGGTCTCCCTATAATTCAGGTGCTTCAGGCTGGCTTTAAAGTCACTTTGTAGCCCAGGGTGGGCTCAAAACCAAGGCCATCCTCCTATTTTTCCTTTTTTTTTTTTTTAATGTATTCAGTACAGGGTCTATAGGGTCTTACTACACAGTTTGGATTTGTAGTGATCCTCCTGTTTTCAGCCTCCCAAGCGCTGGGATTACAGGCACACACCACGTACCCACTCTGTCACTGTTTTAGCATGCCTCGGGGTTAGGGTGCACATGCAGCCAGGGATCGAACCCCAGTCCCTGCATCAGCCTAAGCAGACACTTTGATCTGCTGAGCTGTCTGGCCAGCCTCCTTGTGCCTCTTGAGTGCTAGGATTAGAGGCAACAAGGATTACTTGAACACAAGTATGTGATAATCTATTAATCAAAACATCTACTAAGTGAAGAATAAATGGGCAAATGCTGGATGTGTGACACTAGACAGAGGGAGATTTACTCCCTCCCCGCCCCCCAATGTGGGCAGAAGCAGGACGCTGTAGTCTGAGATTTCATCATGCTACTTAGTGACTCACCATCTGAAAGTTATGAATGATTTATTTCTGGAATTTTCCATCTTAATATTCTCAGATTCCAGCTGACTATGGATAATATAAACTGGAAAGTGAAACTTTCCAGTATGATAAGTATGGTACTGATGCAGGGAGAAAAAACTGATCCTGGGTGGAATGACCTCCAAATGATAGAGGGAAAACTGATCTCCCAACCTGAAAAGTAACTGGGACAAGTTCGTGTTCTCTAAAACCAAAGAATGAATTTTAGGAACAAACAGAGGCTATGAGCAGAATATATTAGGGGAAAGAAAGTTCCTGTCCGAGAGAGGAATGGGGTGGGGGTCGGGGGTCCCAAGCAGGTTGTCCCTGGGAAGCTGTCTCTTCCAGGGACTTTGATAGAGGAAAACCACGTTGTGAGATGGGTCTAAGGTGGTAGAGAACATGGGAACTCGCTTAGGTGGGTATGAGGTGGAACAAAACCATGGTCAGCCAATGAGATTATAAGCACCATTGCTCAGGTAAATTAGATTAAATCCAGTATCAAATGGGGAAGCGAGTCACACAGCAAGTAGACAAAAATACCAAACAAGGTCTCTTCCTGTTGGGGGTTGGGCTAGTGACTCAATTGGGCTCTTTCAAGGTGATTGATACCTACTTAGAATATCAATCCCTGATGCCCATCCCTAGGGAAGTATGTAGCTGTATTTGTTTACTCTTGTCTTGAGACCTGGCCCACAGCAAAGGAGTGTCTGTTTATAGTTGTGAAGTCATCTTGTCTTCCAGGTCATCATCCTTGAGGGCCTGGCCCTATCTAACTGCCTGTAATATCTCTATCTAATTCAGCTGCCTACAACAGTACCAGGCCAGGACAGAAGCTCTGGAATCTGACCTATATGGGAATCCTGGCTCTGATCTGTGTCACCTGTGTGAAAGGTCTGACTGCCCTGTATGACCAAAGACAAGAGCCTTTCTGTGCCTCCCTGTATTAAGCAGGGCAGCAGCACAACCTGACCACACCCAGCTACAGGAAGTTGTCATGGACTAAATTGGCAACAATGCCCAAACAATGGTAGATGCTCAGTCAGTATGCCCCAGGTTCCGACGCTATCTCGCCCACCCCTTTCCGCCTTCCTCTGCATGTGGAGAGCCACCAGGCATGCTGTGCAGAGCAGGGTAGATGTCAGCACCAGCCCCCCTCGTCCTGCCTGGAGGGAGCCAGGGAGGCTGGGGCTGTACTGGGCATCCTGCCGCATGGACTTGTGAACAAAGCCTTGTTTCAGCCCCAGCTGCCAGGCTGCCCCTCCCACCCGTCCCTGGTGGCCCTTAGATTGTCATTCTAGGAGGCTGGGGGGAACAAGGGCTTCCTGCTCCCCTCTCTGCCCCTAAATGATCTCTGAGACTTAAAAAAAAACCCACTATCATGCTGTTCCTGTTCTGTTGTAAATACTTTCTGGATGTACCACAGAATATTTAACTGAGGGCCACTTCATAGAAAGCCATGCAAAGTTTTGAGCTGGAAAGAGCCATGATCTTCCATACATATTTCTTGATAAATGGACATCAGCTTAGTCTAGAGCCCGTGTGAAGGAAAAATTAGAAGAATAGAGAGGAGGCAGGGAGAAAGAGGAAGAATTGTGGTAATCCAAGTACATAGATGGCAGCAGGAACCATGCTGGGGGCAGAGTATTAGTTGTATTGGTTTGGGGTAATACATTATTCGAAGCTTATAGGCAGCCGTTACTTTGGTCTCAGCTGCTAGAATAAATCTCAATACACTGGATTAAAGTGGAATCACTGTGCTGAAGTTCCAAGTCACAAACTGAAACTAGGTTGTTATCTGGCCTTAATGAGAATGAAGAAAGACTGGGCATGGTAGCACATGCTGGTAATGCCAGCAGTTAGAGAATCCATGTGAGTTTGAGGCCAGCCCAAGAGACATAGTGAGTTTAAGGCCAGCCTGAACTAATAGTGAGACACTGTCTCAAAAAAAAAAAAAAAAAAAGAGGAAGAAATAACAGCCTAATTCCCCAAACAGGCCCCTTTTAGCATGACAATTCAGTTCTCTGTCTTTATTCTTATTTATTTATTATTTATCTTTTTTCTTTTTGAGACAGGGTCTCATGCAGTTCAGGCTGGCCTTGAGCTCACTTTTGTAGCTCAGGCTGGTCTCAAACTCACACGATCCTCCTGCCTCAGCCTCCCAAGTGCTGGGATTACAGGCATACGCCACCATGCCCAGCTGAGTTCTCTCTCTTTAATCCTTGCAAAAAAAACCCAAACCAGAACAAACAAACAAGAAAAACAGAAGTACTTCTTCCCTGGGAAAAAAAACCACACAGTGGGTGGCACCAGTGTTCTGCAAGGACCTGGGCATGGGAGGCAGAGGCAGCTTCCTAGGAGGCTTTGCAATGGCAAGCAGAAACACTGAAATGATGCTCAGGATTGGAGGTGGATTTATTTCCACTGAAGGCCGCTGACTGGGATCATTCCTAGAATATCAGGTCCTGATTGCTGGTGATCTAGGGCTTATATAGAATGAGCAAGAAAGAAGTACAGAGGCAGAATGGCTTGTCCATTGGGGGCTGGATGTGCATCACAGTGACCAGCCATTTCTAAAAGACCGGAGTAACTGGATCTGGGGCAGAAACTATTACCTGGACAATAAAAAACGGAAGTATAATGGCTGGGGAGCCATTATACTTAGGGAGCATTTTCTGTGACAGCTTCCGCGGTGGTCTTTGACTGCATGCAGCAAGGACTGGGGCTATGGCTGTGGTGCTCACAGAAATAAGGCTCAAGACAGGGAGTGGTGACAGGGGCTGTCACTAAGCTGGGCTGTTGGTCAGGCAGGAAGATCAAGTCCCTGGGGGAAATTGATCTCTTCTCCTCATCCATTAAGGAGTCTGAGATTATGGACTTTTTTCTGGCCATATCCCTCAAGGATGAAGTTCTGAAAATCACGTCTGTGCTTAACCAAACACAAGCTGGCAAGTAGACTAAGTTCAAGATATTTGTCACCACCAAGGCCTAAAACAGTGATGCTAGTCTGGGTGTAAAGTGTTCCAAGGAAGTAGTCATACCATTCAGGGGGTTATCATCCTGGCCAAGCTGTCCACTGTCCCCATGCAGAGAGGCTACTAGGGGAACAAGATCAGCAACCCCACCTCATCTCTTGCAAGACAAGTGGCTCTGCATTGGCATGTCTGATCCCTTCCACCAGAGGCATTGGCATCATCTCAGTCCCTGTGCCCAAAAAGCAGCTGCTGATGACTAATAGCACCTGACTCTGCCACTCTGGGCAACGTCACCAAGACCACTTTGGATGCTATCTTCAAGACCTACTGCTACTTGACCCCTGACCTCTGGGGAGATACTGTATTCACCATTCTCCCTACCAAAGATTTAGCAACCATCTTGGCAAAGCCCACATCTACAAAATAAGGGTTTTTACATAAGAAAAATAAAATGAATGAATTACATCAGTCAGAAGACAAAAATGTAACCTGGCGTTAACCAGTTATTTTTCTGGTGCTAATAGCACTCTGTACCCAGCTTACAAAGAAATGATGTAAAAATGACCAATCTGTTATTTGGTTTCTTCTTTTAAAATTTTGAATAGAGAAAAAAATAAATTTAATAAAACATTCAAAACAGGCTAGTAGGAGAGTAGCAATAATTTTATTTATTTATTTATTTTTGCAGGACCAGGTTTCGAACTCAGGACCCTGCACTTGCCAGGCAGGCACTTGTGCCATGGAACTATCTCCTGGGCCCCATTAGTAACAGTAATTAAATACATCTTTCTAGTAGTTATTTAGACGCAAGATTTGGCACAAAATATTTTCCAAACAGTATTAGTCCAAAATTTTCTTCTCTTTCTTTCTTTCTTTTCTTTCTTTCTTTCTTTCTTTCTTTCTGTCTGTCTGTCTGTCTGTCTGTCTGTCTGTCTGTCTTTCTTTCTTTCTTTCTTTCTTTCTTTCTTTCTTTCTTTGTATTGGGGATCAAACTCAGGTCAGAGATTATGTCCCCCACTGACTTGCCTTTTTTTTAATGTATTTGGTACAGCGTCTCACTCTGAAGCTTGGACTCTTAGTGATCCTTCTGTTTTCAGCCTCCCCAGTGCTGGGATTACAGGCATGTGCCACCACGCCCGCTGTCAGTGGCTGGCTCAGTGCGCTTGGCGATGGGGCCAGTGCAGCACGTGGTGCCAGGGATCAAATCCTAGCCCCTGCACTTGCCCAAGCAGGAGCTTAGCCCTCTGAACTATCTTGCTGACCCCTGACTTGCCTTTCTGTCCAGAGTTACTTTTGATATTCTAGGTTTCTTCTGGTTCCAAACGTATTTTAGGAATGTTTTCTCTAGTTCTATGAGGTCTACTAATGGTATTTTGGTTGAGATTGCATTAAATTGATATAATAGTTTGGGAGTAAAGCCATTTTCCACATATTGGTTCTTCTTATCCATGAGAAAGGTATATCTTTCCTTTTTTTTTATTAGGGTAGCTCAGCCTGCCCGGGGGGTGGGGCTGGCACAGCATGTGGTCCTGTGGATTGAACCAGTCCCTGCGGTTGCCTAAGCTTTCCTAAGCAGGTGCTTTAGACCACTGAGTCATCTCGCCAGCCCCTCTTTCCATTTTCTGATATCCTCTTCAATCTCATTTTTCAGAGTACTGTAATTTTCAATGTATAGATCTTTTATTTCCTTTGTAAGATTGATTACTAAATATTTCATTTTTTGGATATTATTATAAAGGGTGTGGTTTCCCTGATTTCTCTGTGAGTTTGCTGCTTGTGTATAGGAATACTATTGATTTTTGAGTGTTGACTTTTTATCCAGCTACACTACTAAATTTGGTTCTTAAATTTACAAGTCTTTTGGTGGAGTTTTTGGGGTCTTCTATGTAGAGTATCATGTCATCTGAAAATAATGATAATTTAACTTCTTCCTTTCTTGTAGCTCAAAGTTCATTTTTTTGTTTTGTTTTTGTGGCTACCCAACCTATCCTGGGAATGGGGCTGACAAGGCCTGTGGTGCCAGCGATCAAACCACAGTCCTGTGTTTGTCTGAGCAGGTGCTTTAGACCACCAAGCTATCTTCCTGGCCTACTTCTTCCTTTCTTATTCTTTTTTTTTCTTGTCTAATTGCTCTGGGTAATATTTCCAGAACTATATTGAATAGGAGTGGTGATAGTGGACAGACATCCTTTTCTTGTTGCTGAATTTAGAATGAAAGTTTTCAGTTTTTGTCCATTTAGTATGATGTTGGCTATTGGTTTGTCCTAGACGGCTTTCATCAGATTGAGGTAAAGACCATCTATTCTGATTTTCTGTAGGGTTTTTTTGTTTTTTTTTTTCAATCATGAATGAGTGTTAGACTTTGTTGAAAGTTTTTTCTGCATCTATTGAGATGATCATGTGGTTTTTGCCTGGGCTTTATTGATTTGGTGTGTTACATTTATTGATTTGCATATGTTGAACCATCCCTGCATCTCAAGTAATATGAATCCTACTTGGTTACAATGTATAACCTTTTTAATGATTTGCTGCATTCTGTTTACTAGTATCCTCATGAGGATTTTTGCATCTATTTTCATTAGAGAAATTTTGGAGAACACCCCATATGCAGCTACAAGAATGTGTATTATGATGTTTTGTTTTTCAATCGAGTTCTTCTCAGGTTTTGGAATCAGGGTAATACTTGCTTCCAGGAATGATTTTGGAAGTATTTTTTCCCTTTTTATTTCCTTAAAGAATTTCAGTATTGGGGACATTTGTTCTTTAAATTTCTTGTACAACTCAACAGTGAATTCATCAGTGTCTAGGCTTTTCTTTGTTGGTAAATTTTAACTACATTTTCAACTTCACTGGCCAGTACTGGTTTATTTAGATTTGTTTTTATAACTTTTAGATTTAGCTTTGGCAATTCAGTTGTGTCGAGAAATCTGTCCATTTCTTGAGTGTTTTTTTTTTTTTAATCT